>JARFJB010001757.1:647500-777500 GCA_036346205.1 Vesta saturnalis
GAACAAAAATCTAATTTTATAGGTTAGCAATGTTGGCCACCATTTTTAATACGTAATCTATAAAATATTTGCTTATACTCCGAAGACATTAATGTCTGCACAGTGTATAATGTCTACCTATCCCGAATTTTACTGGCAAAAGGTCAAAATCCATTTCTACGGTAAATAGAACAAAATTTTATAATTTTACCCATTAATCACCTTTTACGATCAGTAATGTCCAATGTCCTTACTTGAACACCGAATTCATTGGTAAAACATCAAAACTATTTTATCGCAACCAATAACCAAACTTTATTGTTAGTGTTAGTCATTATTTGGAGCCTGTAATATAAAAAATTTCTATTTACCAAATTAGTTAGGACCAATAACGTGTAATGTGTAACGTTAAACGTGTAACGTGTAACGTGTAACGTGTAACGTGTAATGTGTAACGTGTAATGTGTAACGAGTAACGTGTAACGTGTAACGTGAAACGTGTAACGTGTAACGTGTAATGTGTAACGTTTACGGTGTAACGGGTAACGTGTAACCTGCTACGTATAACGTGCAACGTATACGTGTAACGTGTAGCGTGTAAAGTGTAACGTGTAACGTGTAACGTGTAACGCGTAACGTGTAACGTGTAACGTGTACGTGTCACGTGTAGCGTGTAACGTGTAACATGCAACGTGTACCGTGTAACGTGTTACGTGTAACGTGTAACGTGTAGCGTGTAACGTGTAACGTATAACACGTAACGTGTAACGTGTAGCGTGTAACGTGTAACGTGTAACGTGTAACGTGTAACGTCTAACGTGTAACGTGTAACGTGCAACGTGTAACGTATACGCGTAACGCGTAGCGTGTAACGTGCAGCGTGTAGCTTGTAACGTGTAGCGTGTAACGTGTAGCGTGTAACGTGTTACGTGTTACGTGTAACGTGTAACGTGTAGCGTGTAACGTGTAACGTATAACACGTAACGTGTAACGTATAACACGTAACGTGTAACGTGTAGCGTGTAACGTGTAACGTGTAACGTGTAACGTGTAACGTCTAACGTGTAACGTGCAACGTGTAACGTATACGCGTAACGCGTAGCGTGTAACGTGCAGCGTGTAGCTTGTAACGTGTAGCGTGTAACGTGTTACGTGTAACGTGTAACGTGTAGCGTGTAACGTGTAACGTATAACACGTAACGTGTAACGTGTAACGTGTAACGTCTAACATGTAACGTGTAACGTGCAACGTGTAACGTATACGCGTAACGCGTAGCGTGTAACACGTATAGCTTGTAACGTAGCGTGTAACGTGCTAGCGTGTAACGTGTAACGTGTAACGTAACGTGTAACGTGTAACGTGTAACGTGTAACGTAACGTGTAACGTGTAACGTGTAGCGTGTAACACGTAACGTGTAACGTGTAACGTGCAACGTATAACGTGTAACGTGCAATGTGTAACGTATACGTGTAACGTGTAGCGTGTAACGTGTAACATGTCACCTGTAACGTGTAACGTGTAACGGGTAACGGATAACGTGTAACGTGTAACGTGTAACGTGTAACGTGTAACGTGTAACGTGTAACGTGTAACGTGCAACGTAGCGTGTAACACGTGTAACGTGAACGTTAACGTGAACGTAACGTGTAACGTAACGTAACGTAACGTGTAACGTGTAACGTAACGGCAATGTAACGTATACGTGTAACGTGTAGCGTGTAACGTGCAACGTGTAACGTGTAACGTGTAACGTGTAACGTGTAACATGTCACCTGTAACGTGTAACGTGTAACGTGTAACGGGTAACGGATAACTTGTAACGTGTAACATGTAACGTGTAACGCGTAACGTGTAACGTTTAATGCGTAATGCGTAATGTGTAATGTGTCATGTGTAGTGTGTAATGTGTAATGTGTAATGTGTAATGTGTAATGTGTAATGTGTAATGTGTAATGTAATGTAATGTGTAATGTAATGTGTAATGTGTAATGTGTAATGTGTAATGTGTAACGTGTAACGTGTAACGTGTAACGTGTAACGTGTAACGTGTAATGTGTAATGTGTAATGTGTAATGTGTAATGTGTAATGTGTAATGTGTAATGTGTAATGTGTAATGTGTTATGTGTAATCTGTAATATGTAATTCGTAATGCGTAACTCGTAATGCGTAATGCGTACTACGTAATGAGTAATGCGTAGCGTTGGCCGTCTTTTGGGGTCTGTAATGTACTAAATCTCTATTGATATCCCGATCTCATTCGTTCAATATCTACACATGTTTACATTTAACCAATAAAAACTATTTGTTCACACGAACCAAGATTATATGGATTTGTTCACCATCTTTTAGTGCCATTAATATCCAATACCTTAATTTCTTTACGTTTGGGGACTGTAATTTAGAAAACTTTGTTTTATGTTTTCAAGGTATTGGTCGTGGTTGGGGTCTCTAATGTACAAAATCTCTATGCATCAATCTGGTTCGATATTTCTCTAATATACGAGATGTGATTACATTCTATTCGAATTGATGGTCTAAGTCTAGACTACAGGGCAGAAACTTTAGGCTCATGTAATGGAAATCAAGAAAATTAAGGAGTTAAGGTGACAGACCGTACAAACCGTATATGAAGAAGAAAGCATAAGCCATACTTAATTTTACGTGTAAAAAATGTTTGAGGAAGTATCAAATGTCGAAGTAAATGTAGAAATAGTGCGCGCAACTGTATCAAAAATTGCCGATTTATTACCAGTATTGGTCCTTTTGGTAATAAGACAATTAGTAAAATTCTTACCAAAACATTCAGTTAGCCAATTGTCTACACAACGGACAAGTACTCCGGTCCACGACACTAAGATATTACATTTACTAACAACATAGTTTTGAAAGTCACAAAATTTCGATGCCTTAATAAATCAGTAGATGATTTCGTATTGTTTTATTTAAGGCCACCTTAGCTACGTATTTTATGTCAGTTCAATAGCATTGTCCGCGATAGTTAATATAAATGTACCTCTGGTTTGCGTTAGTACTAATAGTAGTATAATCAAAGAGTATATACTCTTTGGTATAACTAACGATCAACATAAACATGAGCAAAGCTAATCTTACAAGTTAAGCGCACTCATAACAAAGCTAAGAAAATACAATTATCTAGATACTAAGTTTACTTACAGCTTCAGTTAATTCATCTTCATAACCGAAATCTGCTGTTCTCTATAAACATAATTAATTATTATTCATCTGTTAAGCAATTGTTAAAAAAGTTGTACCTTAAAAATTCTTGGAGCACTTTGGAACGTATCTAATACTTTAGACAGGAAGGAATTCTAAAAAAAAATTAACACTTAATAAATTTGAAAAAAGCAAGACGTATACCGAACACCTTTTCACACACAATATGTTGTAAAAAAACAAATATTTAAGTAAAACGAACATACAAAGTTAGTTTTGCTGTTTCAACATCGGCCACATAATATTTTATTTAGCTTAGTTGAATTTATCGCCCTATTTCCACAGTTTTTCTTTTACAGCGCGACGTTTCGGAAGCGGACTTTGCTAGCGTCATCAGGACTGTTTTCGGACTTGAGTCGAATTCTTTTATTATAATTTATTATAAGTTTTGTTATGAACGAATAAGTTCAAAGATAAATGTGTAATTAAAAATGATCATTAATTTTATTAAACATATAAATAAAAAGTTTACCTCGAATAGGATTTGAACCTACGACCTGTACTTTGCTAGAGTACTTTGCGAGATTGAAGCCCCAATCGACGTAAATTTTGTCTTTATGTATGTAGAACTGATGTAAACTCTAATATATAATAAATTTACTTCCAAAAGTAATGTTTCAGGGCATAATCTAACTAATATAATTTCATGAAAAAAATTACTCCGGAGTTGCCAGTAGAAGTAATAGCTTCAAAAATAACATTTTTTTAAATGACAACATTGCAGTTTTTTTTCAAAATCAGTCAACGCAGTCAAAAGTACTAGAGCGGAAAATTATAGTACTAATTTCTTGTGGTATGTTTAGTTGTAATTCTTCAACGGAAGTAGGTTGCATTGTAAGTGCCCACAAGGTAACAAATTTAGCCGGGCGAGGTCGGGGGACCCTGGGGGCCATTCAATAGGTCCATTCTCCCTATCCAGTCTCTAGGATACTGGCTAAGGTAATCTCTCAGCAGTAAAGTATATATATATATATATATATATATATATATATATATATATATATATATATATATATATATATACAGTTGTGTGCATCACCTCTTAAAATTAATGAAAAATGAACTTTAAAGCACTTCACGCGAATGCACTTCAACTATATTCTCTATATCAGCTCTATCTTAACTAAGGACTTAATCACAATGATAAAATAAAAAAAACATTGAAGTAACTTAGTAAAAAAAGGCTTTATCCAAATATAAAAAAATTACAAACAGAAACGTATACTGCATTATGCCAAATATGATCTTATTTAAAACTAATTTTAGTATTTAATCGGCCAACCCTTGTTTTTGATGACTAGTTGACATCTTTTAGGCATGGAATTCATCAGTTTTTCCAGTTCCTCCCAAGTGATGCAGTGATTCCAGGCGTCAATTAAAGATTCGATGAGGGCGACCTTTGTCGTAGGTTTTTTTCTCGATATGTGTGAGATATCCTGTTCCACAAGTTTTCGATGGGATTCAGGTCTGGAGATTGCGCTGGCCAGTCCAACCTGATAATTCCATTCATCTCCATCCATGATTAAACAATCTTAGCTCTATGGCAAGGTGCGTTGTCATCTTTAAACTGAAAGCTTTCTTCGCCAAACAAATCGTTTCCACTTCGCAGCATTTTGTTCTGTAGCACTTCCATGTATTTTGTGGCATTCATCATTCCAGAGATGATGTGCAGCCGACCAACTCCTTGGAAGGACATGCAACTCCACACCATAACTGAGGTTGGATGCTTAATTGTTGGAATGATACATTTTGGCGAAAATTCTTTCCTGTTGTCCACTTTAGATGTTCCTTTGCCTATTTCAAACCGTTCAGCCTTTGCTTCTCGGAAAGTAATGGTTTCTTACGTGCCTTACACCCTTTCAATCCAAAACTAATCAGTTTTCTCCTCACAGTGGAAGTGCACACACTTATACCTGTAGCTTCACTCCATATTTTTGTTAACTGGGTGGAATTGAGACGTCTATCTGCAAGGCTTGTTCGTCTTAAGACAGTATCATCTTAAACGGAGGTTTTCTTTGGTCGCCCACTACGCGGTTTGTCGTCGATTTTTCCAAACTCAGTAGGTATACTTTTTAATGATCCGAACTACTGTAGATTGGTTACATTTTACTAATGACGCGATTTCGCGACCAGAAGCACCTTGGTTATGATGAAAAATAATTTCAAACCACGTTTGGTCTGATAATTTCGTTTGCTTCGGTTTAGAACACATTTTAACATTCTACACGAAATGCAAAAAGTGAATAATGGCTTAAAGTATTTTCAGCCCATATATATTAACAATTTAATGGAATTATTTTCTTCAAATTTACTTTAAATAGATTTTAACGACTTCCCTTTACGACCTAATAATTATGGTATTTTTGGAATTCTTTAAAATCTGCTTAATTAGCCGATTTGATTAATTATAATGACATCATTAGCAATAACACTAATGATATATGAAGTACAATCAGATAATTCAAGGTAGTTAACGAAAGAATTCTAAAAACCATTGTAGACGTGGGTGATGCATGACTTTTTCACACCACTGTATATATATATATATATATATATATATATATATATATGTGTGTGTGTGTGTGTGTGTGTGTGTGTGTGTGTGTGTACATATAAAACTTTTTCGTGGTTGCGCAGGTTTATTGCGCTTGAGCTCTTTTAGGGCATTATAGGGATCCAAATGGGTTTCATTTCTATATTAGCTTGGCGCATTGGACTTTCTACTAGTGCGATGTATGTGGCTTCTTTGAGTTTCCGTCGAGTTGTATGTTATTCCATTGGTTGCAGTGGTCTCCTCCGTACTGGATAGTAAGGCTGCTTTATAGCATTCCATCATCATCTTTTGAGTTTGTCCCAAGTATTACAAAAATTGGTAGCGGAGCTTCAAATTTCAATCAATACCACACGCTTTCACGCGATTAGATAACCGATAAATAGCGAACAGGAAAGTTCAAGTTATAACTAGTTTTCCAACTCAAGTACCATCTCTATAAAGGAATTCTTTTCAAATACTGCAAAACCAGATTTAAGAAATATCGCACGGTGAAAAACCTTTTTGGTTAAACATACAGCGGTACACAATTTTAAATCGTTTTAGTATTACAGTTGGTCATCTGAAAGTTAAATGTTAATGGTACCTACTCCTAAAAAAGGTAATAATACAGATCCCTCTAACCACCGATTAATTATCATCACCTCCATTTTGCCTAATATAATGGAAGAAGCCATCAATCAGCAACTGCTCTCTTTCCTTGAAACTAACAAACTTCTTAGCGACCGCCAATATGGTTTTAGACAGAGTCGTTTAACAGGTGATCTTTTTTCATGTGACCCAACAATACATTGGAACAATCCGGTGAAATAGTGCTAGTCGCTTCACACATCTCAGAGAATTTGACCAAGTTTGACATAAGAGTTTACTTACCAAACTTACCTCGTTTTGCATGAAATGATAGGTCCATCAACTGAGTTTCTAGTTACCTTGGCAAAAGACGAATACTTGTATTTCATGACTTTTCTTCAAAGGAAGTTAGCATTGACGCGGGAATTGCTCAGGGATCACTTATAGCGCCCACAGGTTTTGTGATATACATAAATGACGTTATTTTTCAACGATTTGGTGTGTCCACGACAACGCCCTTTACTGTAGTTCATCTCAATCTACTCATAATGGTAATCCACCTTTTATCTCAAATCAAGGCAATAAAGCTGAAATGACAATTTTAATAAACGAAGACGTTCAACGTATCTTCGAATCAGGAAATAATAATCTAGTTAAATTTAATGCTAATAATTCCCAACAATTCCTTGTATTCGCCAAAAACGACTGATCATTTCCTGTTGTAAGTATGAATGATTCAGATCTTAAGTTTTCAAACTCTATTACGTTGTGAATTACTGTATCTTCAAATCTACCATGGGTTTGATCATCTTCTGTCAGCTACTAAAGCAGTAGTACTTTACATCTAAACAACTCTTTCTGCTGTATAAAGCCCAAATTCGACCTCACCTAGAATATAATTTTCACCTTTGGGTTGGTGTTCACCAATACGCTCTCGATTTCGTTGATGGTATTCAAAAAAGAGCCATTAGGCTTATAAATAACCCGCCTTTAACATCTAACATACAGTCCCTTGCACATGGAAGGATCATTTCCTATCTCTCTTTGTATTAGCGGTATTACAATAGCTATTGCTCTGCTGCTTATCTTAGTGTACTCAGGATCACAATTGTTAAAAAAGAAGAAAAATTGAGTTGGTTTCTTGTGTCGAATCAATGTTCGGGTATGGGTCTTTTGTAAGCGTATAGTGGGTTAAGCGGGACATTAGCATTTGGATAGACATTAATATCTCTGTAGAAAGAGTTAAGGAGGGTATCACGTATTATCAGCTATTCAAGACGGGCCAAAAATGCCTACCAAGCTAGTCTAGCTAGTTATACTTACGGGAGCACTAGGTTCTATTATTGACAATTGGCCCTTAAATAAGAAAATTATAAGTAGTCACAAAAATATTACGAAAACTCACTTTGTACGCCGAAGGAAGTGAATTACTCCATTGCAAAATTTTGGAAAAGTTATCCTACAAGAAAAAATTATTTACCATCGGGATAATGTTATAAAATTACCTGTGGAGTTCCTCTTAGAGTGAGTAATAAATTTTTGAGTCCAATCTAAGAAAACATGTATTAAATTTACTTACTTTCATTGTGTCAACAAATTCTCTCTTAAAACTTACTTGTAAATTTAGAGGTAAAGGTAGAATATTGTTGAAAACATAACGTGCAGCGCCCTACAAAATACTTGGCACATTACTAAATTAAATTAATGCTTAACTTACTTGTGAAGATTTATCTAGACTTTCTATAAATGACTTCAAGTCGTTCTTTAAAAAAATAAAAATTAATGCTAGAAACTTGTTATATTTGGACTTCTCATACCTGCAGAGGTACATTTCCAGGAAGAAGTTTGGCGTAATCAATTTCCGGTGAATTCTATAAAAAAAGGTTTTTATGAAGTAGACAATAACTTACAGGGTACATTGCGCATGTAAAGAACATGCAGAAGTAGTAAGTTACACAAAGTTATAGTGGGTACGAGTGAGATTGTGCAATATGGTAGAATGGAATTAAGCAGATAAAAGTGTACCTTGTTTAACTGTGCATGTAATGGCTTTGAGAACAATTGCATACGATACCAAACGTCGAAAATGGTAAAAATCTTAGTTTTAACTACGCGATATTTTTCTTCATATAGGGAATAGTTGCAACGCTGAAGACTCAATTTGGTTGTACAGTTAATCACGATGGTATAAACGTTTACCATGATAAAATGTTCGCCGAAGTTTGGCGATTAGAAGGTACCATATACACACACGTACCATACAAAAATTAAAAAACACCGAATACGTTTCATTACCTAAGCTACCATCATCAGCTGTCGACTGGGATGAACAAAAAAATTTTTATTATATATACCATCAGCGAGTAACGCTTCGATGATTATCAGGTGAAAGTGAAAGTGATCTAAGTTTAATGAGCTCTGAATAGCCTAAAAGTCCTTTACTATCATTATTCATTGGTATTTACTTGTTTCTGTAGATATCTAAACTCTCATAGCAATCAAGTTTTCATTTACTACTAAGTCCCCACGTTTGAATTTGGTATGAGCTAAATGTTCTTAAAAGCGAATTTTGATACATTGTTTAGTTTGCCCTACACATACAAAATTATAATAAAGAATTGCGCACCATTAAAGAAATTGCTACATACAATTATTTTAGATAGAGTGGTTATGAATATAGTTAGGAAACAAATACATAGGATCAGGGTTAAGAATATGACTACATTAGGCAACGCTAGAGGACAAATAGAAACACTGTATGTGAAATTGCCAAACTAAAATTGAAAACAGTTACTTCAGATAATAGTTTGCAAACTCTTTTAGGCAATCCAAAAGATCAAGTGAATAATCAAGATAGGTCGAGAATTCATAAAATTAATTGTAAAAGTTGTGAACAAATACATATAGGGTAAACTAAACCACCTATTAAAATTCGCCTTAAAGAACATTAAACTCATATCAAATACAAACGTTGGGAGTCTGATGTATCCCTACAGATGTTTAATAAAGAGTATGTAGTAGATAAGGTATCGTTAAACAAGCATGTTAGAAGTAATTACGAGCTTTATTGCTATGAAAGCTTAGATATTCAAAAACAAACATTTTCCAATGAATTGATGGACGATGAACGATCGAGGACATTTAGGCTACTCAGAGCTTGTTAAACTTTCGCTGACATCAGATAATCAAGTGTTACTCGCTGATGGTTTTTAATTTTTGTGTGACTCATGAATTTATTTTGCTTGTTACAGGTCCTGCCATAGTCTCAGTGTTCTAGATTTTTACTACTTTCTGAACGAACTCAATAAACTGTTTTCTTTTTAATTTCCTTCTTAATAAATAATTTAAATATATTTTCACTTGTAAAAATGAAATTTATCATTAATAAATACATTCCGTTTTTTCATACTAGGAAGGTGTTATCCAGCTTTATCACGTATTGGTACCAAACTAGTTATACCTATGGTAACACTGTGTGCTTAGCATTCGGAAGGTAATGGGGTTGATCCACGTTATCGTCTACTCTGTGTGAGGTTTTTTAAGGGTGCTTTCTTCCTATACATATAGTGGCATTGTCACTGCGTATGCGCACATAGTGTATTTACGCGATTGCTGGTATAGTATCTTCTCCTTCGAAACCCTTACTCCATTCCTTCCGATCCTGGCCACACCCATCCTTAATGCTACCATGTACGTAATGTGTATGTGCTGGAAATCCATCGCTGTTGCTGAAGAGGCATGGAGAGTTCGAACCCTTGGGTGGGGGAATAAAAAACGTTGCTTCCATTTCCTTCTTTACTTATTAGTAGTGAAGCTATGCTTGAGAATTTTATATACACATGTGTCGCAACACTTTAGTATTTTCAGATTCAGGTTGTTAAGAGAATGTAAGCTAGCGTTTAATGTTAAGGCAACACAAATTAAGGTATACCTGTACTTCAGGCGACGTAATGAAACTTCCGCTCCCTGCTTCCTGTTAAAAATCAATAATCAGCTTGTGCTCTAAATAGCAAAGAACAACACTTACCTTTCCAGGCGATACCCCACCAATTATTTCGAGATTTCCCTAAAAATGCAAACAACGAATTAGTATTTGTAAACAAAGGGGATGAGATACAAACGTACCTTTATAGAGCTTGGCAGACCACTAAGCCACTCTATTATTTTGACTACCTAAAATTCATAAAGATTTTAAATCGAATAAAATCATTCTCAATCAACTTACTTTTTGCTGGTCTGGTACGTTTAACAAGATATTATCAAGTTGGTACTTAAAAGTAAAATTAGTAATTAGTAATAATTGGCAAGAGCAGGAATTAGAACAATAATGCTCTAATTTAAATTTATTTTAAATCACAGTAAAGATGTACGTATACTTACTTGGAAAGATATTGGCAAAGGTGCCAAATTACTAAAAATTATCTGCATTGTTCCCTAAAACGAAATAAATTCAAAACAAAATCTAGTCTAATTTTGGCACTTTAGGATGAAACAAAATTGTGGGGCAGTAGAGTACGTTTATAATTTATGGTTACTTACTTGATTACTTGGATCCAAGTTATCTATGAAATTGCGAAGGCTAACCTAAAAGTTTCACAAACATTTGGTATATTTATCATATTAAAGGATTAATACTCACTTGTAGTTGTGGGTTACCCGGAATTAATTTTTCGTAGTTTATTTCTTTAGACAACTAAAATAAAGTAAAAAAATTATTTTTATTACACAATCAATTAAACTTACGATTGGAGCCTCCGTAGGGCGGGATATAACTCCAGCATCAATAAGAGGTTGCTGGAAAATGTCAACAATTACAATACATCTAAAAGGTTTGTAAGCGTGGTAGACAAATTGCAGGACTTGGAATTGCACGTGGTAGTTTAGAGTTTGTGGGTTTATAATAGTTTGGTGCAGAATACTTTTTATATCAGTAATAAAATTTCTAGGCGGTATATACCTTCTTCTTAAAATTTGGTTCTTCGAGCCGGATTATTAAAGTGAGACAGAACTATAAACTACGGTTTCTCAAGAAGTATTCGCCTGACAGAAAATCGTATTGGAAATAAAATAAACATTTAAAAATTGTGATGCTTATTGTGTGATGTGTTTTTACGTATGACTTAGAATTTTCAAGAAAATGGGGTTTGTATAAAATTTCACAAGGGCAATCTGGTTATCTCAGAGCTTTATGAGAACATTCCATATAGCTATTTTATTCAGTATCAGAGTTTATTTTAAAATTTTTAATTCAACGAAAATCGTTGCCTTGAAAATAGTTGACCACCCTATACTTTCTTTCTTTAAAAGTGCATCATCGCGTTATCTTTGAGGTTTGGTTGGAAGAACACGTGAGTATCATGTTATGGGCCTAATGCTTACTAGAGTACGTTTCTGACTTAGTACGTGATTATTACTTACAAACACTAATAGGATGCCCGTTGCACCTCAACACGTTCTAATCGTTCGCATGAAGCAGAAATGTGAATTGTTCTCTCACATTACTATTCGCTCAACCCATAACATTCGTTTCAAAATAGTAAATCGTTATTATTATTTTATGAAAGTAATGGAGTTAAAACGAGTAGATGAAAACGCATAGAAGATATGTGCATACAGTGCCAAGTTAAAGCACTGATAAGCCTTACAACCAAATTAAAAAACAAAAGGGAATACTCGACCAAAGTAGGGAAGAGCGGGGCACAGCGGACATAGGGGCACAGTGTTCATATTTTAAAATAAAATAATCAGTTACCAACATCAGGACGCCATCTATCGCAGAACATTCTAATGTTGAGACCAACATGTGCATCTATAGTAGTGGCCATTTTATGTATTCAGTTCTACACCAACAGTGCAACCTGCATGTTGATAGTGCATTGCAAATTATTTAGTACGTCAAAACATTGATAATTAGTGAGTATTTGAGAGGTAAGTTATTTTTTTCAAGATATAGTTCTAATCTTTAGAGTTTTCAGAACATTTCTACCATGTTTGTAAACTTTGTAACATTATTTTGAATTAGTTTTTGAGAATATATTAGATACCATTATTGTGTTGTGTTTATGTTATAGCAATAAACAATGGTCCGTAATAGGAACAGAAAAACCACAATTGGTCTTACAGATCAAAACACAATGTTGTCGGCTCTCCGGAGCCATACAGGTCGTGGGCTTTCGGTTAAACAAGCAACTATCCGCTACAATATATCCAGAACAACTTTGACAAGATATATCAAAAAATTCAAAGACCTAGACATTGAATGGGAAAATGTAACCTTGGCTGATGTTCCAGGAATGTCGCCAAACTATAATGTTCGTCAAGTGTTTAGCGAAAACGAGGAAGCCTTGTTAGCTGATTATTTGCGACAGTGTTCACGACTACATCATGGGTTACCACCCAACAAGGCTCGTGAATTTGCGTGCGAATTTGCTTTGTCCAACAACAAGGTTTTTCCAATAGGTTGGAAAGAAAACAGAAGCGCAGGCAGAAATTGATTCACTTCCTTTATGAAGAGAAATAAGATTTTATCCTTACAAATGCCAGAGACGACTTCATTAGCAAGAGAAATGGGCTTCAATAAAGTTGTCGTCGAGAAATTCTACAACAACCTAGAAGAAATTTTAGAAAAACGCAGCTTAAGTCGTGCACAGATCTATAATATAGATTAAACAGATTTGACACCTGTCCAACGACCCATAAAAATTGTAGGGGTAAAGGGTACAAAACAGATTGGACAAATTACATCGGCCGAAAGAGGTTGTCTCGTAACTGTGTGTTGTGCCATTCCGCCATTTATGATCTTCCCAAAAGTTCATTTTATACGGCATAGATTTCAAGTAAAACGTTCATTGAATGGATGGAACATTTCATCAGGTTCAGCAAACCAACTAAAGAACTGCCAATACTTCTACTTATGGACAATCACGAAGCCTATATATCCTACGCTGTAGTAAAACAAGCTAAAGAACACCATGTTATGCCTTTGACTCTGCCTTCTCACACCTGTCACCGTTTGCAGGCTTCTAGCTAATCCCGCTGGCATGCACAGCAAAAAACATAATTTCCGGATTCAAAGTAACTGACATATTTCCATTTAATCGCCATGTTTTTGGGGATCACGAGTTTTTGGCCGCTTCCATTACTGATACTCATAATCCAATAGTACAGACTAGTCAAGATTCTATACGTTCAAGTACACCAGTTGGTGTACCAAACACCAGTCATAATGTACCAAGCACCGCTCATGATATACCAAACATCACTCATGAAGTACCAAGCACCAGTCATGATGTACCAAGAATAAATCATGCATTTTTGATTGATGATTCAAACACCAGTCAAGGAAGCACCAGTCAACAATCTGACCATGAACGTGAGTGTAAAACACCTACAGATGCCATAATGAAGGCTTGTCCAAAACCGGTCAAACTAGAAAGAAAAAGATTACGTCAATTTTGACAGACACTCCTAATGTTAAAAACTTGAAGTAGACTCTGATAGAAAAATAAATCACAAGGTGGAAAAACAAAAAGGGCAATAATTCTGGGTGACACAGTCAAAATAACTAAGAAAAAGAGAATGAAAAACAGTTTCCACGACAGTAGCAGTGAAAGTGCAGGGACTATGGAATTTATCGACTCAGAAGCAGACAGATCCCGAAGAGGAACACAATGATTTCTATTTAGATTTAGAAACAATTGATGAAGGCAGTTTCATATTAGTGAAGTTTGCAGGAAAAGAGAATATAAAACATTTCGTTAGAAAAGTGTGGTCAATTCGAGGCTCTCTGCATCGTGTAAATCTCAAACGTCCCGACAGTACGTGTTGCGCGGATTGCATCAAAATTAAAAGGGTAGGATTACTTCCAAGTCTAACGCTTTTGATTTTTTTTTTACTTTTTCGAACGAATACGGTTTATATTTGGCATTAATTCCAACTAGCTTCCTCTAGCAAATTTGATGGAAAAATTATGCCTCAGTCTGTTACGTTTTTGAGATATTCGACTTTAAATATTCGTTCCTAACCTCCCTTTTTCATACCTTACTAAGAGTAACATTTCAGTTCCCTCTGGCCGGTTTTAGCCAAAAGTGTTGTTTTTTCGAAATTGTCTTGTCTTCTCCATACCTCTTACACGTTCGACTCAAAATCACGCCGTAACGGTTTTCTATGCAGTAACTCTCTATGTATCTTTGCCATAAATAACCATGTAGCTGAAGCGAAGGATTTCCGAAATGTGATTTTTTTCTTTTGACCCGCGTTCAGAACAAATTTGGAATTGGAACAAATTTTTATGGCAGACGACCCATAAACCCACATTAAAGGTTTTCTGAAATTTAAAACCGTATCCATGCAGTGTGCTTAGTGATATGGGGCCAATTCTAAAAAAGATTCTATACCGCAGTTTTCTTTTGGTAACATATAAACAGAGGCGTACAAATAAATAATCCAATCTTTATGGTTACATTCAAGGTTTATTTTAAAAGAAAGTAAATTAAGTTGTTCAATCAAATTATTCACCGTTGCTTTCTATAACTTTAGGTCATCTTTCAGGGAGCTGATGAATTCCATCTCGGAAAAATGTTAGTTTTTGGAAACGATAAAGTCGTCAAGCTATTTTCGGATCTCATCCACTGATTCGAAGTGCATATCGGACAAGGCGTGTTGCATCGACCGGAACAAGTGGTAATCGGATGGAAGAATATCTGGTTCACACCCCGGGTGGTGCAAGATGTCTATCCAAGACTCGTTATGGTGTATTGTAAGCAATGTGTGGTCGCGTGTGGCTCACTGGACGTCCTCCTTTATCAGTATATGGCCGTTTTCGTTCTAATTCTTGACTCAAGCAGAATAATTACGTTGTAGTAGTCTGCAGTAACTGTTTTACCAGGTTCCAACAACTCATAATACTGTGCACTTTTGATATCCCACCAAACGCAGAGAAAAACCTTCTTCCCGAAGCGATTGCGTTCGGTTTTGATGATTCACCGGGATTTACCCATGACTTTCTGCGTTTAAGATTGTCATAGAGTATCCATTGCTCAATGCCTGTAACGATTTTTCTCAAGAAATACTTTTGACGCTGCTTATTGAGAAGAAAAGAACACGCTGTCACTCGTTGATTTTTGTTGGTTCCAATGAGTTCATGTGGACCCATTTTCTTTCTTCCTGGATCTTTCCCATCTCATGTAGGTGTTTGAAAATCGTTTGCAGCTGTTGTTCGAAATCACCGTTGTCGCACTTCCGAGGGCCTCCAGGGCGTTGTTTGTCGATTAGAGTAGAATTACCATTTTAAACAACTTAAACCAAAATGCGCACACAGCATACGATACAACACCTTCGTCAAGAAAGGAACAAATCCATTTCGCACGCTCTTGGAGCATTTTTTCCCAGTTGGAGTTCGTGAACAATACATAGTCGGATATGCACAATATCTGTTGCCTTTTCGATTGTACTGAACTGAATACTTTTAATTAAAAATTGTTATTAATTTTATTAAATACATAAATAAAAAGTTTACCTCGAGTAGGATTTGAACCTACGACCTGTACTTTGCTAGAGTACCGCGATAACCAACTGCGCCATCAAGGTTCAAGCCCCAAATCGATGTAAATTTTGTCTTTATGTATGTAAAACTGATGTAAATTCTAAATAGAATGAGATTGCAGTCAAATTACTAATATTAATGGAATGTGAGCCTGCAATATCGCAAGGATTCACACATATCAAAACAACTTAACTAATATTAAATTATTATAATAAATTAAATGAATACGTTTAAGGTTATGTTGGGCCTGTCGCCAAACTATGTTGTTTTTAATAGCTATATGTCAACATTGCATAATTACAAAAGAGCGGAAAAATCTATTAATTTTAAAATTGATTTCCTAGCTGCTTAAAATAATTTGGATTATTGGTTTGTAAACCTAATAAATAAATGTTCCAGAGTATCACATACTTGCGATTACTACATCTTTCTCATATCGTTCTTATACCAGATATTTATGCATTTTTTGAAATAGTTTTGAAGTAAAATCTACGTCGGTTGAAATTTTGCTTTAAAATGTTGCAAAAAGCATCAAACCTGGCACTGTGTATGGTAATTCGTTTACTTGATATTTATCAATAATATTAGTATTATTAAAGCAAGAGTGATCCAACTAACATAGAGTTTGTTGATAAAGCGTGTGATACAGTTGTATCAATTGCAGTACAGGTTAATCGGAGTCGTGAAAATTACACTTATATAACAAATAACAGTTACAAACACGTTACCTTAAGCTTTATAGTCAGACTAAAGGAAATTGCATGTTATTGTATACTTACAATGACATAAATTGGAAGGGTTTTAATCCAAGTGAAGACAGCTTGCATTTTTTCCTACGATAAAAAATACGTTAGATACAATTAACAGAAACACTATAACATTTTGTACTATTTAAAATATATTTTCAGAAGGTTATACTCACTTGTGGGCTATTTGCACTTGAGATTATGACATTGAGTTCATTCTGGAATAGAAAAGCGTACAATTAGTTTTAAGACAAACAAATCCTCTCAATATTGAGTTAAGCGAAATGGTCGCATTCTTTCCTAGACGTCGCGTTTGATTTCTGTTACTTGCGATGAATTGCTCACGAGTAGATGTCAATGAAAGACATATTTACAATTTCCTCTAAAAGATGTTTTCAAATAGCACCCACACTACCATACACACACTCCTCGTACATAACCTTCACGCCATTCCCTTTGCGCGGTAGGCATTAACAATCTTTCTCCATGCTTTCCTAACTCTGTATACCTCCCTAGCTTCCTCAAGATTCATACATTGTCTCTGACATATTTTTTTATTTTTAAAACTCCTTATCTTCCTTTCTTTTATTCTACTACATTCAGCAAAGCTTTATTACTCCTACCAGGCCCGGTGTTACCTCTAACCTCACCCACATACATTTTCTTCGTTAATCTTGCATTTTGATTCTCTCAATGTGACCAAACCAACGTAGTGTACTACTTTTATCTCTATCCATGATCGTCTTTTCCTAGTCACACTCCTTCATTATGCACTTCTTTACTTCATACCCACGGCATTTATTTTTCTTTCGTGCTTTTTTTGACATACCCATGTCTAATTTCTATACAGTACTGACGGGATGAACATGCTACTATAGATTGTTCGTTTCGCAGCTAGGTTCATGCTTTCGTTTCTCATTATCGTCCACATACTTCCAATCTCTTTCCTTCCAGCATTGACCATTCGTCCAATCTCGCCATCCATTGTACCATCTGCAATAAACGTTCTACCCAGATATACAAACTCGTTCACTTGTTCCACAATTTCATTTTGGAGAGTAAATTCTTTGCTCTCCCTTTCACCTTCCCGACTAAACACCACAACGCTAGTTTTGTTCACGTTTACCTTTAGGTCCATGCTCTCACAGACTGTATCAAAGCTCCTCTGAGCAGATTGTAGCCCATCCGCACTGTCACTTAATAAAACTGTGTCATCTGCATACACCAGAAGTCATACATTTTCGTCACTAACTATTACACTATTTGTATCAGTAAATGCTTGCCTAACACATTTATTCATGTATACATTAAACAACCACAGTGACATCACACAGCCTTGTCGCACTCATTGCTCAATATTAAAGTATTCCCTCACACCTCCTCTCACCCTAACACATGCCCGGCTACCGTTGTACACTGCTCTTATTCCATTTATTAGACCTTTACTTACGCCATATTCATTTAATATGTCCCAAGCTTCTCCCTATTCACTTTGTCATATGCTTTCTCCAGATCTACAAACGAACAAACGCACAGTACAGCTTCCTTTTTACACTTAAAACCTTTCGAACACCTGCTGGAGAGCAACTATCCGATCAACACATCCTCTCCCTGGCATGAAGCCCCCCTACACATCCCAAATCTTTGGTTTGTGTAGTTTCTCGTACTCTATCAATCAGTATTCTTCCATATACTTTAGCAGGCACACTGAGCAAACTTATTCCTCTGTATTTCTTACAATAACTCTTGTTCCCCTTGCCCTTATATAGTGGTACAATAATCTCGTTCTTCCAATCACTTGGTACTTTTCCACACTTAAGGCACCCATTGAAAGATTCACACAACATTCGTTTAAGCTTTGCATCCCCATACTTTAGCATTTCCCCAGTGGTTTCATCTACGCCTGCTCCTTTAAAGTTTTTCAACTTTCCCACCTTTTTCTCTAACTCATTTATCCCAATACCCGTCTCAGTTTCATTCAATATTCTTTCTACACTCTCCTTATTTAACAATTCAGCCTTATTTTCTACACTTCTGTACAGCTTTACGAAATATTCTTGCCAGCACTTCCTCAATTCGTAATTGTCCCATACTATTCCGTTGCTCGTATTCATCACTCCTGTAGCGTTCTGTTTTGGGCCACGTTTTGTAATTTTAACCCATTTTCAGAAGTTTTTTGTTTTCCTCAAAATTACGCTGTATTTTCTCTCTTTCCGCACTTTCTCTTTACTTATTCTCAATGCCTTCTTCACTACTTTGTTTCTTAATCTCTACACCTCATAGAATCACTTATTCTCAATCCATTTTTGCAGCAATCGTTGCCATGTACGCATATTGTTTCTTACATACCGCCTTTAATACCGCTTCATTCCACCCGGCACAATTAGAAACACAGTTTTTCAAGCTTATCCATGCACTTTCAACGTCAGTGTCTTTTATTTGTTCGTTCCATACTGTTTTATTCACATTTAACTCTTTACTCACAGCATCTGCGTATTTTATTCTCGCACTATCTACTAGTTTGTCTACCCTAATTCTGGACGTTTGCACTACGGTCGCTTTCCTTCTCGAGACCCACTTTTGCCCTACACACACTCTCGACACAACCAAATAGTAATCCAATCCGCGCATTACTCTTCGCCATGTATACATAACCACATTTTTATGTTTAAACCACGTATTTGATACGATACAAACAGACTTCTCTCCTGACAGATGATCACCAGGCGTTCTCCATTTCTCAGTGACTCTTTGGACTCCGACCTTTCCTAAAGCACGTTCAGTATGTTCTCTCTGTACACTCACCCATCCATTCGTATCTCCCAATATTACCACTCCTTCATATGGCTTACACATGTTCAACACGTTCTCTACATCTTTAAAAAAGTTCTCACACTCTTGGTCTCTTTTTCCATTCACCGGTGTATAGCACGCAATAAGCAGAATTTTTCGAAACTCTACATTCATTATAACCCAAATTACCAGGGGAGATACCAATTCGTACCGTTTAACACATCTTTTGGCTCTTTCACTGGATCACTCCAACTCCTTTTGCGCTATGTACTTCAGTCTCAACTCCTGACCATAATGCTAGGCTGACATCGTCCATTTCCAGAGCATCCTTTCCTTTGCGCTTTGTCTCCGATACACAGAATATCAGGCTGCCTTTCGTACATTACATTCAGAATTTCAAATTATTTACCATGCATACCTCTAACATTCCAAGTACCGACTCCCCATTCATTCCTTGCACAGTCATCAGTAACGGAGCCTGTCTGTTTCGAGCTTGACCGCCCCTTCTATCCAGGTCGATCTGAGGCAATTGTATTGTTCTTTTGAGTAATTACAAAGCGGGTAGACCGGTTACTAGCCATAGCCATAGTCTCCAATTTAAAAAATGTTTGACCTTCACCACCGACATGTTGAGGGTCATTCGATCAAAGTCAAACAGGAGGTGCTACACTTTTATAAATTATAAGAATTATAAAACTATAAGGATGTGTCCCCTAAATGTCGTGCATTCTAAACCAAATGCAGTCAGCACATTCTAGGGACACAAAAATTTCAATCAATGCGTAAAGCCTTATAACAACCATAATGCGTTTCATACTAACGGTGAAAGAATCAATATTAGTAAAGCACACATCAATCTGACTAGCGAAATCAGTTGTCAGGTCTAATGAACTGAGATCACTACTTACTTTATGGGACAAAATGTGTCTAAAACGCAAATGCCTTCTTCCTTCAATGAGACCAAGTTGCTCATTAAATAAGTGGTTTTGACCGTTTTTCTAATAGAATAGGTGTGAAATTCCACCGAGACTTGCATTTTGTGTGTAAATAGGGATTTTGGACATTACAGTCTCAAAACTATGACCAACACTATGAAACAACGAAACTTTTTTTGCCCACCAAGAAAATACTTCCTAATAAAATTGAAATTGGTGCATAAACAGAAATTCTGAAAATTACAGATAAAAAAGAATGGCCGACACTATGAAACTATAACATATCGTTCTTCTACATCGAGCAAACAGTTTTGACCGTTTTCCAGTGAAATTGGAGTACAAATAAGTTTTTATCATCACCCCAAATGATACCGACACTGTAAAGATATAAGATTTAGTACTTATCCACTGACATTTGACTGCTTTCCCAATGTAATTAGTGTATAAACACAGATTTTGGGGATAACAGTGTCCAAACGATGATAAACACTGTGAAACTGCAAACTTTGGTTTTTGCCAACCAAGTTAATAGTTTTAAACGTTTCCCAATGAAATCGGTGAATAAATGCAAATTGTGAAATCACCCGTATCAAACAATAATCAACATTATGATAGTATAAAATTTTATTCTGGTCCATCGAACAAATAGTTTTTACCGTTTCCCAGTGAAATTAAGTAAGTTTTGGGTATTACAGATCCCAACCAATGACAATGAAATTATAAAATTTGGCTATCAACCGAATTTGACCGTTTTCCCAATGCTACTGGTGTATAAATAGAGAAATTACAGACCCAAAGCAATAACCAACATTTGGAAACTGTAATATTTAATTTTTCCCCATCGCTCAAATTGTTATGACCGTTTCCCAACGAAATTAATGTGTACATAAAGATTTGGACATTATTGACCTCAAACGATTACTAAAACTGTGAAACCATTTTCCACCTTGTTTTGACAGTTCCCCTAATGCAATTGGTGTATAAATAGAGATCTGAGACATTACAGACCCAAAAATATAACTAACACATGAGAATTATGACATTTTTGTGTTCATCGAGCAAATTGGTTGGCCGTTTCCTAGTGAAAATGATAAATAATTAAAACTTTTGGGAGTTACGGACTCCGCAGTATGACCAACTCAATGAAATGATTAAAGTTGGTTTTTCAATGCATAATGTATACATTGAGATTTTAGACATGACAGGCCGAAAACGACGACCAACATTGCAAAACTGTACAATTTTGTTCCTTCTCACTGAACAAATACTTTTAACTGCTTTCCCAATAAAAGTAGAGTATAGAGATTTTGAGCATTACAGAACGTAAAAGGTGGGAATTAAACCGCAAACAATACCAATGCTACAAAACTGTAAAACTTGGTTCTAGCACATTGCGAAAAGAGTTTTGACAGTTTCACCAATAAAATTGGTATATAAATAAGAATGTTGGACATTAGAGCCCCCAAACGGTGACCAAAAACAGTAAGATTTAGTATAACGATTTTGCACATTACCTGACCTCAAAGTGGAAGAAACACTACAACTGTAATATTTGGTTCTGGTTTACTGAGAAAGCAGTTTTTGGTCATTTTCCAGTGAAATTAGTGTATAAATAAAGATTTTGGGCATTACGGACCTCAAACAATGACCAATACTATGAAACTATAAAAATTGGTACTTTCTATCCGAGAAAATAGTTTGAACAATTTTCTCAATAAAATTGTAAAACAATTTGCGCATTAGAAATATTTGGAAACTATAAAATTTGATTTTTGTCCATTGAGCAAATAGAAGTAAGAGCGTTGGTCATTGCAGTACTCAAACGATAACAACAATGTGAAACTATAAAATTTGGTTCTTCTCCGCAGGAAAAACAGATTTGACCCAATATAATTGGTGTATAAGTAGATTTCAGACATCCCAGATCAGAACTATGAGAAACACTATAAAATATGGTTTTTGCCACCGATAAAATGGTATTGACCGTTTTCTCATTGAAACTAGTGTATAAATAGAGAATCTGGATGTTACAGAACCAAAACGATGACTAAAACTATAAAATTTGAATTTAGTAAATCAATCAAATGGTTTCCTAGCGAAAATGGTGTATAAAGAAAACGTTTAGGCGTTACAGACCTCAAACTATGACCAAAACGACTAAACTATAAAATTTAGTCCTTCCTCAATAAGAAAATGGTTTTAATCGTTTTCCCAGTGGTGAAAAAATTAATAAAAGGTTTGGGCATTACAGACTCCAAAAGATGACGAACATAATGAAAAATTTGGTTCTTGCCTACCGAAAACCATTTTTACAATGCAATTGGTACACGAATAGGTATTTTGTACATCAGAAACCCAAAACGATGAACAACATTGTGAAACATTGAAATTTTGTTCTTGCTCATCGAGAAAATGGTTTTGATCGTTTTTCCAGTAAAATTGCTGTAAAATAGGGGATAGGCGCAGTACACACCGCAAACCATAAAAACTTGTTTTATTTGTATTTATGGGAAAGTGTATGAAATTATAGATGTAATGAATCATAGGTGGCTTAATATTCTGTATGTATCAGAGACAAAGCACAAGGAAGGGATTTTGCAGAGATGGATCATGGTATCCCGGCGCTATGACCAGGACTCGAACTGCAGTCTAAACTGTAAAATCAGTGGAGCGAAATAGTACATCCTCGGGCAATGGGGATTAAGAAATAAACCAATCTCCTCTGTAGCATGCTACTCTCCATTAAATGGAAAGAACTAAAAAGATCTTTGAAATACACTTTTGAGACCTAAACAAAGGATCCTTCCAAATGACATCCTGCTGCTCCGTAAGTTACCTGTTAACAAATTTTTATGATACACACGCACGCATGCACGTACCCCTCCAGAACAGACACGCACACACATATATACAGGGTGACATAGAAAAAAGTGCCATGCATAGTGCCACGCGATAGAGGACACTGAAATAAGAAAAAAAGTTCCTATGAACTTAGGTCCGCAACGCCTTCGTTTAAAAGATATAGAGTGTTGAAGTTTAATTACTTTTTTGTTTTTTTTCTTTAATATCTCTTTACAATGATGTAATAAGCGGGCGAAATTTTGTATACAGGGGATTTTTATCACGCTGAATTCAAATATGACTGTAGTTCTTTTATTACTGATAGAGGGCGCCACATACAGGTTTCCATCTTGTTTGAATCGGTCCTAACCTTTTCGCCTTACATTGTATGTCATTTTCGACTGGATAAATTTGTTTTCCCATCCTTTCTGCTTCCGAAAGGTATACCTTATTGAAGTCGCAAGGATTAACGGATTACCAGGACAATGCATCCGATGCATGCAAATTATCCAAAATCGTCAAAGTAACTTATTTGCAAAACCGTAATTAGAAGTCACCAATAAGGGTTTTCTATTAAGGTGTGGGCAGGTATAATTGACAATTACTTAATTGGCCCATTTCAATTGCCAAATCGATTGACAGGTGAACTGTATCGAAATTTCCTGGAGAATGAACTAAATACGTTATTAGAGGATGTTCCATTGGATATTATTGGTAGAATGCGTTACATGCATGATGGCGCGCCGGCTTACTTTTCTCGATTGGCA
This sequence comes from Vesta saturnalis, assembly GCA_036346205.1. NCBI lineage: Eukaryota > Metazoa > Arthropoda > Insecta > Coleoptera > Lampyridae > Vesta > Vesta saturnalis. Next base: position 671,464 of record JARFJB010001757.1, read on the forward strand.
AGGGAATTTTCGGATAGGAGATTTGGAAATACGTGGATTGGTCGAGGTGACCTGTACCCTGGCCAGGTCGTAGTCCCGACCTTAATCCCCTCGATTTTTCATTTTGGGGATTCATGAAAAATGATGTTTATTCTGTAGAAATACATAATGAAGAGCAATTATGGATAAGAATTGTGGAATCCGCAGATAGATTCCGTAATAACCCAGGAATATTTCAAAGATGCCGTCAATCCTTAGGAAGAAGAATTGAAAAACATATTCAAGTACAAGGACAACAATTTAAACATCTATAAATTTAATGTTTTTTTTTAATCACTGCCCTTCATTGTTGCTATTAAAATTTAATTGTTGCAGTGTTATGTCATTTTTTTTGCAAATAAGTTACTTTGGCGCTTTTGGATAATTTGCATGCATCGGATGCATTTTTCTCGTAAACCGTTGGTGCTAGCGACTTCAATAAGGTATACCTTTCTGAAGCAGAAAAGATGGGAAAACAAATTTTTCCAGTCGAAAAGGACATACAGTGTAAGGCAAAAAAGTTAGCACCGATTCAAGCAAGATGGAAACCTGTATGTGGCGCCCCCTATCAGTAATAAAAGAACTAAGGCCATATTTGAATTCTGCGTGATAAAAATCCCGTATATACAAAATTTCTTCCGCTTATTACATCATTGTAAAAAGATATTAAAAAAAAAACAAAAAAATAATTAAACTTCAACACCCTATATCTTTTAAACGAAGGCGTTGCGGACCTAAGTTCCACAGCAACTTTTTTTCTCATTTTGGTATCCTCTATCGCGTGGCACTTTTTTCTATGTCACCCTGTATATATATATATATATATATATATATATATATATATATATATATATATATATATATATATATATATGCTGGGTGCCCAAAATGTATGGAACAATGGTTCTGCGGCCGTAACCGTTCATTCTGTCAAAACTTTCAAGACAAAAGTTGTTTGACGAAATAGTGCGCACATTGTACATATGTCAGAGAAAATATTTTGGTTGTGAATCATGAGCTATGACGTCATCGGCAGTTTTTTAAATCGTAACGTCATAATTTTGTTTCACGCTTTTATTCCTCTTTCAATTGTCAAAATGACAGTATAAAAAATTTTATATCTTGCATCAGAAAGTATTTGAGAACAAAATTATTGAAAGTTGAAGAACATAAATTTAATTGCCAATAATAACACATAAGAACACAACTCAAATCAAGTAGGTAACATTCAGAGAAATGTCAATCTATCCCTAATATTCTAATTTTTTTGTGCAAAAGCTACTAACTTGTGCTTTTTACACATAAAGCATCCTTTTTTCACAAATAAAAAACATTAAATTTCTGTATATTTGTGAAAGTAGTGCTAGTGCAATACTATGGTGAATTTATCAGAAACGTAGAAAATCCAAATCGAGTACCAATTACTCAATCGGTAGCCAGCAAAATGGGAAAGAAATTTAGGGAATCAGGTCATATCAAGGATCTTCCAAAATCTGGTTCACCAAACGTGGCACCAAACGATGATAGAAAATTAGAGGTATTGTCAGAGATCACAGAAAATCCACACACTTCAACGCGCCAGTTAGCTCTAAACCATGACTTAAGTAACGGTTCCATAGGTAGTATACTGAAAGGGGAAAAACTGCACCCAATAAACGTATTTTACTCCAGGTATTGTCAGAAGATGACTATGACCGACATGTTGAATTTTGTGAGCTTGTGATGGAGCGCATCAATACTCATCCAAACTTCCACGACAACATACTCTTCTCGAACGAGGCCACATTTTATTCAAATGGAAGGGTAAATAGACATAATTATCATTACTGGTGGGCTAAAAATTCCCATTGTACAGCCCACCCAAAGACCACAAAAAATTAATGTATAGGCAGGGATTTGCCGTGATCGCATTATTAGTCCTTTCTCATAAATGACAATTATTGCACGAGCAAATTATTCCAGCTTGTCAAAATCAACTCCCAAACGTTGATCTGTGGTTTCAAGATGGGGCACCACCCCACTACTCGCTAAATGTGCGGAGATATTTAGATGAAGTCTTTTCGAATCGTTGCGTAAGTAGGCGAGGGACTGTAGAATGGCCTCTACGATCTCCGGATCTTACAGCGTGCGATTTTTTCTTATGGTGTCCTTTAAAACCTAAGGTGTACAGAAACAGACCCGATAAGCTGGACGCACTACAACAAAAAATAATCGACGAAGCACAATTATTACCGCCTAATGCATTAAGAAATTCTATTCGTGGCTTTTATGACAGATTGGGTGAACATTTTGAGCATTTGTTGCGTTAAAAACGAAATGTTTTGTTAGAAATTTCAATTTTAGTTAATCACCTACTTGATTTGAGTTGTGTTTTTTTCATGCGCGAAACAAAATTATGGGGTAACGATTTAAAAAAATATATTTTTCTGACGTGTGCACGATATGAGTATAATTTCATAAAGTCTTTTGTCTTGAAAGTTTTGTGATAAAATGTAAGTATATATATATATATATATATATATATATATATATATATATATATATATATATATATATATATATATATATTGAGATGTTTAGAAAGAGGTAATAGAAGTATCGGACAGCTTACATGACATTTGGGTCATAAAAAGGGGTAATTTCTGGCTCGAGACAAGTGCGAGACACAATTTTACATAAATATGGTTCACGATGTGTTTAAAATAAATTTATTTGGTATAAATTGATCTGAATATCTTTTGCTAAGTTTGGTTTCATCATAAAAAGCAATTTGTTGCTACCAAAATTGTCAAAGATGTTAAATATCACATTTTGTAGAGTCATTTTAGTAGTGCAATTTTACAATAAAATTCAATTTTTCAAAGTTAATTTGGCAAGTAGACATTTCACAGGTGTTTAAACATGGACTATGTAGTTAGGATTATGTTAGGGATAAGGTATGTTTAGTTTTTAAAAGCAGGAAATACAAAAATTTAGTTAAAAGGGTTATAATATGGATAGTATAGACAATTTTCGCACATTTTTGTTAGTGAATTAGTGACAAAACTTATAATAAATGATTCACAACAAGAAAGACATTTAGAACATTTTGGCATACAAACATTTATAGTGCCGTACAATTTATAGTGTAAAAATCCCAAAACAGTGTTAGAGATGAGACATTTTCAATGCAAGACTAAATAACATTATGCATTGCAAATAAGTAGTGTGAACAATAAAGACAAGTTGTACAAACCTTAAACATAACATTTTAAGTGCTAAAACATTTTTTAATATGAATTTATTTCATATTTAAAATTTAAGTATGGTTACGTTGTAAATTTTAGATTTTTCACATAATTTTATACTTTTTCCATATTATTAGATTTAGTTTTTGCTCTTAAAGCAAATAATAGATGTTCTTTCACAATATAAATAAGTTTTTATAAGGATACAGCGTTTTATCCGCAAAAATTTGCTAAATCTAAGTTGATTTCTAGACAAATTTACAAAAACTTAAAATTTTCATTAAAGTAAATGTTTCAATTTAAAAGATATGTTTTCTTATGTAAATTGTCCTCAGAATTCCATTTTCGCAAGTAATTTTAGTGTAGCTTGTAAGTGTATAGTTAGTAGCTTATTTTGATTAGATTAAGTTGTTTCGTTTATTAGTGGTAGGATTTATTGCTTATTCGGTGTCCTTTTATTCGAAATTTCACATAGTTTTCATTTCTGTTTTTAAATTTCATTTCCGACCATGTATAAGAAAGTTACGGCCAAAATTCCATTTTTGTACAATTCTTAATTTTGATTAGCCAATCACATTCATTGTAAATTTTGCAATATGGCTGTAAAAATTGAAATTTCTGTAGCAACCAGAAACCTATAAAAGCAAGAGCTCAGGAAGTCATTCTCTCCAGTTTTTGTTCAAAAGTGAAAAGATTAAAACAGTGTTGCTAATTTAGTGTTTACATAACCTAATTTATTTTCGTCGAGAAAGTTTACGGTACGAATAATTTCGAGAGCACTTGTTTTATATCTTCGGTCAAAATTAAATAGTTCGGTCACCGATACCTGTCGTTGTTAATAAATTATTGCTGTACGATTAATTGATGTCACGATTTTGTGAAAATTTGTTTTCATGTTTTCCGATTTAAAATAATTCTGAATATACCAAATTAAATTCCATATTTATTTGGTGAAAAGTTGTTTTATTTATCCGGACAATTCCTCTTAAATAAATATTATATTTTCGGTAACTAAAATAAATTGTGTTAACAAAAATCTTGGATACTAATAATACATTTTAAACGATATCAGTCATAAAGATTTAAAACCATTTTAATAAAAGTTACCATTGTAAATAAGTGTTTGGAGGTTGCCGTTTTGGAAAAGAAAACATCTTGAAGATTGGAGTTGGTGTCTTCGAGAACCGAGATAGCAGTTGGATATTAGAACAACAACAGCCGAGTGAACATTGCCTGCCTCCAGCTGAAGTTTGAAGACATCATTCAATCGACAGGAAGGATTGTATCTGTGAGTTTTAAAATTTTTATAACCCTGTTATTGGTATTTCCTGCAAATAATATTTGTTATATGTTATTAATTAAGAATTTTCAATTATTTACCTGTGTAAACACCTGTGAAGCAAATCATTTCCTTTTCTTTTCTAAATTTTCACATTTGATCCAAACATTAAAATTTCCTAATTATTTGACATTTTTGACAGTTTTAATTATTTTCATTTAAAGTCAGTAACGCATGCGTTAGAAAGCAAAACTTATTCAGAGCAAATTTTATACGTCAAATTCAATTAAGTATAGGATATTTCTTATACAAAAATATATTATCTTCAACTAAATCCTTGAACCCTTTCCCCATTGAGATCCCTGAGCTAGTTTGGTGCAATAATAACATTTAAAGTTAAAATAAATAACTTCTTTCATTATTACATACAACATTAAATTTGAACCCTTTCCCCATATTGATATTATTAAATTAATTATTAATACACTACAAATTATTGGCGCCCAACGTGGGGCACGATTTAGTTTGAAGTTTTTGGATATAAAAAGCACAAAAAAATTTTATAGATATTTAGTTTTTCATTTTTCGTTCATTGTTCAGTGTTATTTGTTATTAGTTATTGTTTATTGTTTATTGTGTTATTAGTGTTAGGATTTTTATAAAAAGGGGCAAATTTAGTTAATACAACTAGTGAATGCAAGATCGTAGGGTAACTAGATCAGGAAAAGTTTACGGACCTAAAGATATTCAGGTAAAAGAGAAAAACAGGATCTAGTTACAAAGATGGAACATATTGAAAAGGATGTTGAAGCACAACAAGAAGAAGTCCAGTGAGAGAAAGCAAAAGCTTAGACGTGGATATGATTGTAGCCATGTTAGTCAAGGCTGAAGAAAACAGAAAAAAGCCAAGAAAATATTGACAGTAAATTTAACAAGCTTGAAGAAAATAGAATAAAAGCTGAGGAAAATATTGATAGAAAATTCAACAAGCTTGAAGAAAATAGGAAAGAAGCGGAAGAAAATAGAATAAAAGCAGAGGAAGAAAGGAAGGAGGATATGAGACGGCTACAAGAAAGTATCGATAGACAACTAAGTAAGTGGGAGAACGATAAAGAGAAATTGGTGCATAGAATGGACAAAACGAAGGAAGAATTAAGTAACAGCATGCACCGAGAAAATGATAAGTTATGGGGAACGATTATCGACAATAAGGAAGAGGTAGATGACAAGATAGGAAAGTTGGACAAGAATATTAGAACTGAAACCCGTCTAAGAGAAGAGGCTTCTAACGAAATAAATGATAAAGTAGGAAGGATACAAGACATCCACGAACAAATATGTTTCCAGGTGGATAAGAATAAGGATGAGAACAAGAAACAGATAGGGGAAATTTGCAATAAACTAAGAATACACGATCATGACCTAGAAGAGTTGAAAGAACGTGAAACACCTCGAAATTTTCAAATCGGCTGGGAAAATTGCATGTGGAATCAAGAGATGCCATATAAATTTGAAGGCAAGAAGCAAGAATCGCCAATGCTATTTTTGAAAAATATAGAAGAATATTTTAATGACATCAAGGACAATAAACAAAGAATGCGTTTGGTGAGAAAGATGCTTAAAGGGAATGCCGAACTATGGTACAATTTAGTACAAGAGCAATGTACCGATTATAAGCACTTCAAGGAATTATTTACCAAACAATATTGGAGTGATGTCCAACAAAATGTAATAAGGGAAGAATTTTCAAGGGCGAAGTATGACAAAAACTATGGCACTTCGAGGGAGATTTATGTAATGAAGAAATACCAAATAGCAAGATACTTCACACCACCGATGAATGAACAAGAAATAGTTCAATATTTAGCAAGGCAACTGGAGAATAATGTGGCAGAAAACATTATTCTGCAAAATATAGATAATATAACATCACTACTGCAATTTTTAAGAAGATACGATGCATGAACAGCATCAGAACAGTTACGAAAGAGAGAATTTAACACTAGGAATTATGGAAATGACAGAAGGGAATATAATTACAGGCACGAAAGAGAGGAAAATAGGAGAGACAATTATAATAGGAATTATGGAAATGACAGGAGAGATTATCAAAATCAATATCATCGTGCTGATAATCGTAGAGAGTATTTCCAAAATGGCAACAATAGGGAAGGCAATTATAGATCGGGAAGAGAGAGGAACAACTTCCAACAAAGACGAGGAGGATATAATAATGGCTACGAAGAAACAGATTTAATTACAACAATCAAGCCAAGGATAATGAACGGAACATCAGAATAATAGAGAGAATGAAGGAAAGGATCATCGTAGAAATGATATGCAAAAGAAAATAGAAGGCCATACCAAGAGATCGTGGATGATCAGAATAGGAGGGTGAATAACATCCAGGTACGAAGAGAAGGAGGAACCGAGTTGTGGAAGGATTAGTTGGTCAATGCCATCGTACATGCATCCCAAGACGAAGAAAAGAACACACAAAAGGACTTTGACAAGATCACCGTTCAAAATTTTTAAATACGAGCTTCCTTGTCAACAATGTAAAGACAAACTACCAACATCCTACGGAATTTTTAGAAATTGAACAAAATTCAGAACCAGAAACTGCAAACATTTTATTACCTTTCGTTAACATTAGAATTAAGAATTTAAATTTATTAGGATTAGTTGATACCGGATCAGAAATTTCATTAATACAGGAAAAGATCATCGTAGAGAATAACGATTTATTTAAAGATGAGATCATTAGAATAAACAAAATAGAAGTTATGGCAGCTACGGATAAGAAGCTTAGCACTATAAATAGGATGCTACATACTGAAGCTAAGGTAGGGAACAGATTTTTCAAACACAATGGTTTATAACTAACAATTTAAAAATGGAGTTAATAATCGAATGGATTTGATTAAGCAATTAAAATTGATTATCGATGCAACATATGAAGATAAGAATTGGTAAAGATGAATTAAACTGGGTACAGCCCTACAATAAAAGATTAAATTTATATAAACCGCATATCCAGTATTTGAAGGTGGAAAGAATTATAAAGGATGAGCAATTCGATATCAATCACATTGGTTACAAGCAAGAAGTTATAAACATTATACAAGAAAATTTGGTGTTGATAAATGAAGAACCTAGCGTAGCAAGTAAATATGTACATAAAATTGAGGTGCCTAGATGAATCTAAAATTTTCATACTTCTATAAGTTATTCTTATTTCAAAATTTAATTTTAATAGGTAGGTCAATTAAAGAACTTAATATTTTCTTGTACAAAATATCTTCATTCTTAAATTGGGGAATTTGAGATGTTTAGAAAGAGGTAATAGAAGTATCGGACAGCTTACATGACATTTGGGTCATAAAAAGGGGTAATTTCTGGCTCGAGACAAGTGCGAGACACAATTTTACATAAATATGGTTCACGATGTGTTTAAAATAAATTTATTTGGTATAAATTGATCTGAATATCATTTGCTAAGTTTGGTTTCATCATAAAAAGCAATTTGTTGCAACCAAAATTGTCAAAGATGTTAAATATCACTGTTTTCGTAGAGTCATTTTAGTAGTGCAATTTTTACAATAAAATTCAATTTTTCAAAGTTAATTTGGCAAGTAGACATTTCACAGGTGTTTAAACATGGACTATGTAGTTAGGATTATGTTAGGGATAAGGTATGTTTAGTTTTAAAAGCAGGAAATACAAAATTTAGTTAAAAGGGTTATAATATGGATAGTATAGACAATTTTACATTTTGTTAGTGAATTAGTGACAAAACTTATAATAAATGATTCACAACAAGAAAGACATTTAGAACATTTTGGCATACAAACATTTATAGTGCCGTACAATTTATAGTGTAAAAATCCCAAAACAGTGTTAGACGATGAGACATTTTCAATGCAAGACTAAATAACATTATGCATTGCAAATAAGTAGTGTGAACAATAAAGACAAGTTGTACAAACCTTAAACATAACATTTTATGTGCTAAAACATTTTTAATATGAATTTATTTCATATTTAAAATTTAAGTATGGTTACGTTGTAAATTTTAGATTTTTCACATAATTTTATACTTTTTCCATATTATTAGATTTAGTTTTTGCTCTTAAAGCAAATGATAGATGTTCTTTCACAATATAAATAAGTTTTTATAAGGATACAGCGTTTTATCCGCAAAATTTTGCTAAATCTAAATTGATTTCTAGACAAATTTACAAAACTTAAAATTTTCATTAAAGTAAATGTTTGAATTTAAAAGATATGTTTTCTTATGTAAATTGTCCTCAGAATTCCATTTTCGAAGTAATTTTAGTGTAGCTTGTAAGTGTGTATAGTTAGTAGCTTATTTTGATTAGATTAAGTTGTTTCGTTTATTAGTGGTAGGATTTATTGCTTATTCGGTGTCCTTTTATTCGAAATTTCACATAGTTTTCATTTCTGTTTTTAAATTTCATTTCCGACCATGTATAAGAAAGTTACGGCCAAAATTCCATTTTTGTACAATTCTTAATTTTGATTAGCCAATCACATTCATTGTAAATTTTGCAATATGGCTGTAAAAAAATTGAAATTTCTGTAGCAACCAGAAACCTATAAAAGCAAGAGCTCAGGAAGTCATTCTCTCTCCAGTTTTTGTTCCAAAAGTGAAAAGATTAAAACAGTGTTGCTAATTTAGTGTTTACATAACCTAATTTATTTTCGTCGAGAAAGTTTACGGTACAATAATTTCGAGAGCACTTGTTTTATATCTTCGGTCAAAATTAAATAGTTCGGTCACCGATACCTGTCGTTGTTAATAAATTATTGCTGTACGATTAATTGATGTCACGATTTTGTGAAAATTTGTTTTCATGTTTTCCGATTTAAAATAATTCTGAAATACCAAATTAAATTCCATATTTATTTGGTGAAAAGTTGTTTTATTTATCCGGACAATTCCTCTTAAATAAATATTATATTTTCGGTAACTAAAATAAATTGTGTTAACAAAATCTTGGATACTAATAATACAGTTTAAACGAAATCAGTCATAAAGATTTAAAACCATTTTTAATAAAAGTTACCATTGTAAATAAGTGTTTGGAGGTTGCCGTTTTTGGAAAAGAAAACATCTTGAAGATTGGAGGTTGGTGTCTTCGAGAACCGAGATAGCAGTTGGATATTAGCAACAACAACATCCGAGTGAACATTGCCTGCCTCCAGCTGAAGTTTGAAGACATCATTCAATCGACAGGAAGGATTGTATCTGTGAGTTTTTAAAATTTTATAACCCTGTTATTGGTATTTCCCTGCAAATAATATTTGTTATATGTTATTAATTAAGAATTTTCAATTATTTACCTGTGTAAACACCTGTGAAGCAAATCATTTCTTTTTTCTAAATTTTCACATTTGATCCAAACATTAAAATTTCTTAATTATTTGACATTTTTGACAGTTTTAATTATTTTCATTTAAAGTCAGTAACGCATGCGTTAGAAAGCAAAACTTATTCAGAGCAAATTTTATACGTCAAATTCAATTTAGTATAGGATATTTCTTATACAAAATATATTATCTTCAACTAAATCCTTGAACCCTTTCCCATTGAGATCCCTGAGCTAGTTTGGTAATAATAACATTTAAAGTTAAAATAAATAACTTCTTTCATTATTACATACAACATTAAATTAGAACCCTATCCCCATATTGATATTATTAAATTAAATAATTATACATTACAATATATATATATATATATACGGTAGGCGTTCGTTAGAGTTTATGTGGTCAGAAACAATTTAGAAATCTGAATTTTTGGACTTAAGGGTTATTTAAGATTCTCTTTCTTTCTAAAATAATTTCAAGGTCATGTTACTTCCGGTTATACCGAAAGTCGTCACTAACTTACTTATTTTAAATGGAACACCCTGTATATTATTTTATTTTTGGATTCTTGACAAAATTTTAGGATAAGTCTTATAAGGGTTTCCTATACCTTTTTTCAACTGTTTCTTAGATATCTTGATTTTTTCAAAAATTTTGAAACATGTAACCCTATTTTCAACACTGCTTGTCTTAGTTATTTTTGACTGATGGAAAGTACTTCTGGAGTAGACAGAAGCATAAGAACTATACTTTTGAAATACTCATTGACAATTGATTTATTGCATACATGGTGTTCAAAATTTGATGAACTATTAAACAATTTTCAAAGTTGAAAAACTTTGTTAATTCAAATGTGACACCCTGTATATTATTGGATGAATAGATGCAGCATTTAGTTACGTAATGTTTGGCTATAACATTACCTATACCTATTATCGACAATTTTCTTGTTAATTAATATTTTCTACTTTAATGTGATTTTTGACAGAAACTGAAATGTTTTTCAAAAATAGAATGAACTTAATTCAAACTACACAAATTCTATTTTGTTAAAACAATGAAATAAAACAAGAAGATAACAAAATTGAGAGCATAATAACAAACGAAAAACATAAAACAATTATTTGAACATAACTAGAAGAAAAGTGATAAAAAAGATAAAATGAATCATTACAAATGTTCCACATGACCGTCAATTTGATTTAAGCATCTTATAACTCGTATAACTCCGTATTTTTTATAAAAGCCGATAAAATTCCAAAACTGCAATCTAGTGAGCCTTGATTTTGACACACATTAAAACATTGTTGTTGATTTAATGCCAAATCAGTACAATTTAAGTGATTTTGTAATTTTTTAAGTATTTTTTTTAAGTACTGTTTATAATGGAATGTATTCAAGAATATTCTAACAATGATTTATTAAATTTCTTTTACACCCATGGTGAATGTGGACGAATTGTTAGGCGAACATGCAGGTTGTTTAACGAACGGTATCCACACCTACCATTAATGGCACCTGAAAAATTTGCAAGAATTGAAGCTCGATTTATTGCAACTGGAAGTATAAGGGCAATTCGAACGCATTTAAAGCCAGTAATAGATAATGAAGTTAACGAGGTGAACGTGTTAGCTTATTTTCACGCTTATCCACGAACTTCAATTACAGCAGATGCACTGGATTTAGATATTTCACAAACATCAATCCACAGAATATTAAAGAAGTATAAAATGCATCCTTTTACGGTAATAACTGTGCAAGGATTACATCTTGGTGATCAGGCACGACGAGTTAACTTTTGTGAATTTATTCTTGTACAAATGACCGAATATCCGAGATTTCTTTACAATATTATTTGGACCGAAATTCAGTAGAGAAGGAATTTTCAATCGCCGAAATAATCACTACTGGGCACAAGATAATCCTCATGTAACAAGAGAACGTAATCACCAGTTCCAATTTAGTTTTAACGTTTATTGTTTAGTTATGGATAATAGAGTGGCATATCAAGTGTACGATGAAAATTTGAATGGAGCAAGATATCTTGAAATTCTCCGTGGATTTGTTATGGATTTTCTAAATACTCTACCTGCATGTGACAGGGCAAACAGTTGGTATCAGCTGGATGGTGCTACCGCACATTCCACTATAGCTGTACACCAACAGTTGACATTGATGTTTGAAGATCGGTGGATTGGCCCACAAGGACTTTGGAACTGGCCACCGAGATCGCCCGATTTGACGCCCCTGGACTTTTACCTCTGGGGTCGTATAAAGGAATTAGTGTACTCTAGGTCAGTTCAAACTAGAGAGGAATTGCTAAATCGTTTTCACAATGCATTCAATAGTATGTGTCCATACGAAATTTCGCCTATGATAGAGTTATAAAATGCTTAAATCAAATTGGCGGTCATGTGGAACATTCGTAATGATTCATTTTATCTTTTTTATCACTTTTCTTCTAGTTATATTCAAATAATTGTTTTATGTTTTTCATTTGTTATTATGCTCTCAATTTTGTTATCTTCTTGTTTTATTTCATTGTTTTAATAAAATAGAATTTGTCTAGTTTGAATTAAGTTGATTTTATTTTTGAAAAACATTTCAGTTTCTGTCAAAAATCACATTAAAGTAGAAAATATTAATTAACAAGAAAATTGTCGATAATAGGTATAGGTAATGTTATAGCCAAACGATGCATAACTAAATGCTGCATGTATTCATCCAATAATATACAGGGTGTCACATTTGATTTAACAAAGTTTTTCAACTTTGAAAATTGTTTAATAGTTCATCAAATTTTGAACACCATGTATGCAATAAATCAATTGTCAATGAGTATTTCAAAAGTATAGTTCTTATGCTTCTGTCTACTCCAGAAGCACTTTCCATCAGCCAAAAATAAGTAAGACAAGCAGTGTTGAAAATAGGGTTACATCTTTCAAAATTTTTGAAAAAATCAAGATATCTAAGAAACAGTTGAAAAAAGGTATAGGAAACCTTTATAAGACTTATCCTAAAATTTTGTCAAGAATCCAAAAATAAAACAATATACAGGGTGTTCCATTTAAACTAAGGAAGTTAGTGGCGACTTCCGGTATAACCGGAAGTAACATGACCTTGAAAATGTTTTAGAATGAAAGAGAACCTTAAATAACCTTTAAGTCCAAAAATTCAGATTTCTAAATTGTTTCTAACCACATAAACTTCTAACGAACGCTTACCGTGTAAAACCCTGTATATATATATATATATATATATATATATATAATTTAACAGTACTGACAGAGATAAATTGCATGGCTGGCCAAATTGTATTTATATTTTCTGGAATCCAAATAACATTAAGATTACAAAATTCCACAATTTTTTTACATATTGTTGCCCTTGACCTTCGATCCAATAAAAGGTACACGATCAAGATTAAAATAGGTGCTGCTCATTTTTAATCGGTGTACCATCGCTTATCAAAAACAGATTAAAAAGAGGTCGCGCCGCCTATCCGTGAACATGGACATTGGCCTCCATTGGAGAGGAATATATTTATCATGGTGTTGGGACCAATGAAACGCATATATAAAATCTCCCCGAAAAACACCTTCCAATGCCATTTGATCATTTGATCCTGCTTTGATCCAGTGGGTGACCAAGCTCAAAATATAAGCGCAGCTTTAATGAGACCATCATATATTATCAAAATGCTTCATTTAAAACCAGAATACACTCAATGTGGAGTATTAAACTAAATAACTACTCTGTATTCGTTTGATTGGTAACGTGTTCCAGACAAACACAGGATACTGATCAAAACATCATCAACTCAAAACAAACCGGAAAAACATTAGAACTATTTTATTTATTTAATCTAAATTCCATTTGTATCGTTTATTTATTTTAAATTTTTTTTTTTATATTTGTTTGATACTATTGCTACTAAATACATTTATTTCATTTTACTACTCCTTAGTTTTCTTTTATCATATTTTCCTGTCTTCAGATAGCTCCCTACTTCCTCTCATGTTATTCCTCTGTTTTCAGCTATAAGTTTGACTTGTTCCTCCCAAATGTATTCTTGGCCGTCCCACTTTGGTCTTTCCTTGCGTTCTTGATTCACACACTTGTTTAGTTATTCTTTCATCGTTCATTCTAAGTACATGCCCCAGCCAGCTTAGTTGTCTTTCTTCTAGTATCTTCTCTCTTGGTTTTATTTTGAGCTCTTCTACTATTACCGAATTCCTTATTTTTCTTCTCTAATGATTCCCTGAATTTTTCTTATCATCTCATTTTTGCTGCCTTTATACGGTTTTTATTTCTTTTCGTTAATACCAAGGATTCACTTCCGTATATTACCTCCGGTCGTAACTGTGGTAAACTTGCGCTTTAATTTCTTTTGTTATCTCTTTTTTTCTAAAGAGTAAATTTCTAAGGTAGTTGTAGAGTTTTCCTACTTTACCTATTCTCTCTGTTAATTTTCTTTCTATTTTTCCGTTACTTTCTGCTACAGTTCCCTAATATTTATAGCTTGTTACTTGTTTTAACGTTTGACCATGTAATTTTACCTTATGTTTCCTTTCTTGGTTACCCATTATCATTGTCTTTGACTTTTCTGTATTTATATCCATATTTATTTGCTTTAGTCGTTCTTGATGTCCCTTTAGGTTATACTGCAGTTGTTTTTCTTCCGATTTTGCTATTATCACTATATCACCCGCGAATAGTAATTCCTGTAGGTGTATTGTTTGCATTTTCCACATCTCACTTTCATGTTAACGCGTTTTTCCTTACATTTCCTGATTGCTTTATCTATAACGACTGAGAATAGTAGAGGTCTTAGCACACAACCTTGCTTTTTTTTTATTGTTGTGGACCTGAACAGGCTAAATAAATCCTATCGTGCTAAAGCACTCAGGAACACTTAGGAGGATAGATAGAGGGATAATGAATTGCCAATAGATGCCTATGAACAGCTACCTTAAATTTTCTCACATCATAAGTGAGAGGAAAACAGGAACCAGGGAGATCATTCCAGAGTTTAGAAGCCGTGTAGAAAAATGTGGATTGCGCCCGTTTGGTACGACAAGTGGAGATTTGTACCGCATACTGATGATGTGAATGAGCGAACCGAGTGTTTCTCGCAAAGATAGCCGGAGATGGTATCAAAGAATGTAATTCACCAGCACAATAACCGTTGTAATAACGATAATACAAAGAAAGAACTGAAACCATCCTTCTATGCTCAAGGGACTGTATGTGAGAAGTTAAGGACGGGTCATTTATAAGCCTAATCGCTCTCTTTTGAATACGATCAACGATATCGAGAGCGTATTGGGGAGCACTTACCCAAAGGTGAGAATTATATTCCAGATGAGGCCGAATTTGGGCCTTATACAGCAGAAGAAGTTGTCGAGAGGTAAAGTACTGCTTAGATCTGTACAAAAAGCCTATTTTACGAGCATCTGTTTTGGTAGCTGACAGAAGATGGTCAACCCATGAGAGATTTGAAGATACAGTCATACCCAACACAGTAATAGAGTCTGAAAACTTAAGAACTGAGCCATTCATACTTACAACAGGAAATGATCGATCTTTTTTGGCGGACATAAGGCAACACTGAGTTTTGTTAGCATTAAATTTAACTAGATTATTGCTTCCCCATTCGAGAATACGTTGAATGTCTTTGTTGATTGAATTTGCCAGTTCAGCTTTAATTTCTTGATTTGACATAGAAGGTGGATTATCACTATGAGTAGACTGAGATGAACTACAGTCCTATCTTTGTCTTGAAAGTTTCCTATTCTTCATTAGGAGTTCTTACTTTATTCACGTTATTACTGTATAGTGACTTAACTATTTCTATCATGTCTTCTTTCCCTTTCCTTTCTCTTAGGCATTTCCATACATCTTCTCTTCTTACCTTGTCGAAGACCGTTTTCAAATCCATAAATGCAATATGTATATCTGTGCCTTTCCTTACTAGTTTCTCTCCTACTTATCTTAAAATGAATATTAAGTCCTGGGTACTCCTTGCCTTTCTGAGTCCATATTGCTCTTCCCCTATCGTGTCTTCTATTGTTTCTCTTATTCTATTTTCAATTATTCTCGTTAATATAATACTTATTGTGCTTGACATGGTAATTCCTCTATATTTCGTGCAGCCTCTCGCATCTCCTTTTTTGTATATGAGTAGTATTATGTCCACATTCCAGTCTTGCGGTATAAATTTTGTTCTTATAATACTGTTGATTAAGTCTGTAAATACTGCTCTTGCTTCGGTGCTCATGAATTTTAACATTTCTGCTGTAAACTCGTCTTGTTCTACTGATTTCCCTGCTTTTAGTTTGTCTAACTTCAATTTCTTTTATTTGTTGTATATTGCTTTGTTGTGTATTGCTCCTTTCCTTATCTTCTCCTAGTGTTATTTCTCGATCTTGTTCTTCAGTGTTTGTTTCAATTAGTTCCTCGAAGTACTGTTTCCATCTATTTATAATCCGTTTCCGATCCGTTAATATATTACATTTTTGTCTTTTAAATTAGCCAGTCTCGGGGCTTTCTTCCATCTTGTCTGTTTTATTATACTGTAGAATAATTTCTGGTTTTCTGCATAGTACTCTTTCATATTTTCACCAAATTCTGTCTATGATTGTTTCTTAGGTAACTTTACCGCTTGTTTGACTGCCATAATACTTATCTTATACTCTTCATAGTCTTCTTCTTTCTTTGATCTTAGGTATTTTTGTCTTTTACTTTTTTCTGCATTTCTGAGGTCCACCATTTACTTCTTTTGTGGCGAATGTTACTTATTTTAACTGTTCCACAGCTTTCTTTGATTGCTAGAATCATATTTCTTTTTAATATTTCCACTTTTGTTCAACTCCTGTTTTCTTTTCAGCTTCTTCCTTAATCATTTTTTGTAATTTCTTACGGTATCTTTCTGGTTTCTTCCTCCTTTAGTCTCTTTTAATTCCTACATTGCTCTCTTTTTCTTTTTTGTTTCCGTTATTCCTAGGTAATCTAACTTTTGTGTTTTCATCTATTCTAGTATTTCGTCTTCTATGTCGTTTAGTCCTCTCGTATTCCAAGTTCCCATTGTTATTAAGTCTCTTGTCTTTTTTGTTTGTAATGTTTTGTTCTCTTTGTTGTCTCGTGTATTAATCTCATTTTTGCTTGCTGCACCGTTTTTATTTGTCTCCCTATTCAAACCCCTTGTCCTTGCCATGTCCGTTGTCCCTTTAATCCGCCCGTTGTCTTATCTGTTTTACTTAGTTTATTTCCCATATTTATTTCCTAATCTCCTAATTTCTTCTATCTCCATCTTCTTATTTAGGGTAACCCCAGTTTTTGCTGTTATAGTGTGAACTTTTTCTTTCGTTTCTGCTTCATTATCATTTTCCTACACACAGATACCTTTCATTATGATGTTTTTTACTCTTGTCTCTCTTTTTAGTGATACTATTCTATCGCTTTGTACTTCCACTTGTTTTATTAACTTCGCATTTCCCTCTTTAACTTGGTTCAGCTTTTGGACCAGCTTATCGAGTTTTTCGTGCACTTACCCCGTGTTTGTATTTATAGACTGGAACATTTCCTCTATCCTTTTCATATCCATTTCTATATTTTTAGTACTTCAAATTAATACTTGATTATTAATTAATAATTAATATTTACAGTAATTATTATTATTGGCCGATGGAACCTCCTGATTACAATTTTAATATTTAGTTTCCTTTACTTTATTGTCGTTTAAGATTTATCAAAGAAACTTACCTACTTTTTCCCGCTATATGACCTGAACGTAATTGCTTTCGGTATTTTTATTTATAGATCACTATATTTACGTAATTTCGGTATTTAAACTACTTTCACTGTAATTAATCGCTACGTGACGGAGCCAATGTGCTCGGTTCGACCGTTGTCAAAACATCATCAACTCAAAATAAACCGAAAGACATTAGCATAAATATTTCAAAAGATTTTGCTCTAACAAAAATCACAAAAGAAACTTTAATATCCAAGAAATGCACAATCTGCCAATAAGATTTCGAATACCTTCAGTGGTCTGGGCCAAGTGTTAAGAGATAGAATTCTCAGTATTATTATCTAAAAAGAGTTTTTCTGTCAGATTCTATTTGGAAAGTATAGGATGCCATATCAGTGCTCTTAAAAGTTGGGCGTATACAACGAATTGTAGTGCATTGTTGTTTTTTCACGAGTGCAGAAGAACAAAGGAAAACAGTGCAATCGTAACCTACAGCCGCTGCGGATCGTGTTTCTTACCTGGAATTCTATTAAGATGCGGAATTATAAAGGAAAGATTGGATGTAACTTTACACAAAACTTACAATACTAATAAGATCACAAATGTTGGTAAAGAAAAAAAAACACACTTAACTCAGCGAGCCAAGATTCTTCAAAGTGTAAGCTAGGCTTGGCAATAGTTCTTCTTCAATTACTTTGCTTAAATCAAAATACATTTTCTTTCGCTAGTACAGAGGAATGGATAGTCACAAAGGGTTTAATGAAGAAGTCTCTCTCCCATATTGAAAACTTACAATAAACCCATGGTTCATGTGTACAACGTTACAACTTGGCTTATTGCAGTCTATATGGTTGAGAGGCAACACTTGAAAAAAATTGGGAAAGGTTAATATTAAAGACACAGAAATCAAGGCTTTCGTAGATAAGGTCTAAATACTTCATTAACCAAGATACTACATGAAAGTACATGACAAGTCAATCATTCAAAGAAATTATCTCTAGCATTAACAAAAAGAAAATGTTACTTTTACCAAAGAAACTTTTACTTACTTGAGCGTCTGCCGGCAAAGGATTCAAAAGACTGAAGACAAAACCTAGAGCTTGCTAAAAATAATAACAATAATATCTTGTATCAGAATTGACAACAATTACCTGTGAGGTTGGATCCAAGTCTAGCAAAGATTTGCGAAGTGTAATCTAAAAACTAACTTAAGCGCACAGAGAGCTTTTGTTAAAAATAAAACATACTTGCAGGTTTGGATTACCAGGAAGAAGGGCTTCAAAATTAATTTTTGTCTGAAACAACTCTTATAGATATTTATTTAGTATAAGTACACTTACAATTATTGTGTTGCCTTCAGGAACTACGATCGGAAATTCGGCCTAGGTAATTCAAAAATATATTGCTGATAGAAGCTAAAATTTACTTACTAGTTCCTGACTTGACAAGGTCTTTTTAAATTTGTCTAAATACTACAAACAAACAATTTTAGAAAATTCTGCTAATGGTTAATAATTAAAGATTACCAGTTGAAGAACGTCTGGATCGTACTCATAAGACATGTACTAAAACAAAGAACTATATCATACATTATTACAACTGAAAAAAATAATTTACCTCTGGTCCAACTTTAAGATTATTCAAGAATGTAATAAATTTATTCTGAAATAATAAATTTTGTAATTAACTTTAGTAGAATTTAGGCACTATCCCTTTCACTTTTCTGACATCACAAGCCGCGCAGCTTCTGTTTATTTCCGAAGAATAGGTCTTGAGGTTTGCATAACATATTTTCAATAAAAAGCAATTCCATGAGTATATTATGTAAGGATAGTCTCTCATACGGTATGTAAATTACGGAAAAAATTACTTTTTAAAAACATGTGACTAAAGACAAAAAATAGGCGAACAATTGGAATCTTTGGTTTAGTAGCAAAAAGGTTAATAAAATATAAAAAACGGTATAAACTGCAGTAGAACGGGATAACAGGTAGAATTGGGGATTTGCTCGACTGCTCAGTGGTTCGGGGTGGGTAATGTGTTACTAAATTTTGCACACAATGGGATATATTACCATAAGTCAAAACAGGGGTTAAAGTTGAAATAAAAATCGGAAAAGCCGCCAGAGTATTTGAAATGTCACCATCGGGGATGAAATTCCTAATCACACCAGTTCACGGTTCGCTTAAATACTCAAGTAACTCGCTTCTTTTCAAAAGAACGAAAAGCTTGTTTAATTACAGCGAGTTATTTTTTATCGGCGAACTGTGAAATTGATCTCTGTAAATTACAAACGAACGTTTGGTTTCTTCCGCATAAAAGCGATAACTACTCCATAGAGTCAGGGAAAGCTTAACACCTTCTCCTTGGATTTTTGACAAAGTCCCTTGGACAAACTGTACTTAACGATAAATCAAACTCGTGATGGTTGAACGACACAATAAGATGCCTTCAAGGGTTGTTTGGGTTTGCTGCCCCTAATAACGGAAGTGGTTTCAACACGCATTACTGGTAACGACGTTCCGCGGTACTTCACTCGCTGAAGTAACGGTAGTTTTATAACGCCTCTGCGTCTATACTAGGTCTGACCCTCGTGAATAGTCCATTAGGTGTCACACTAGATTTTTATACCCCTACTACTTAATTAGTCAACTATAAAAAAAATTACTTAATTTTTTTTAATACGCGCCAACGCGAACCGAACTCGATGGCCGTCGGAAAAATTGCATCACCAAAGAGTACTTCTCAGCCCACGGGCCTTGTCAGTGTAAACGATTTCTTGTAAATTAAAATTTTCATAACGACGCTAGACTTTAATACCTCTTTGTTTAAGTCCATAAATCTCTATCGAAATATTCGGACAATTTGTCGCCTACATCGTCTTAATAAAATGCGACCTATGCTTTTTTCTACGCTATATTTAAACACGAAAAGGATCTCACTAGTAATCGATACCAATACGAAAATCACATCTTCATTTTAAACTTTTATCCCAATTGGATAAACAATAAAACTTATATTTCGTTTTTAGAAAAGATCTCTAAATGCGATCGCTATTTGAAAAAATTTCGAATACTTTCCAAATACATAAAGAAAGAAAAACATAAAACTTTACAATCCAAAGCTTTCTAAAAATTTATGCGTTATCAAATTCAATTGCATGAATTTATACTACATTTCAGATGTACGGTACTAACAAATAATTTGTAATTTCAAAATTACCGGCAAATATTTGATGAAATCACGGCCACGTGACATGTTATGATTAAAACGATGCTCACGCGGAATTGTTTAGGTATAAAAAATATATTGCGCGAAATTATATCGGATGAAAAATTCTTTTTAAATGTGATTCAAAGCAACTTATTATTAGTGCGTCCTGTTTTATTATTAAGGTGTGATCAGTAGGTATTTCTTGGGTCAGTTTTGTAATTTAGTTAAAACGGAGATTTTTATAGATTATCCTCTATTTTAGCTTAAATAATGCTTACTCCGTCGAGAAAAATTAATAGTTCGCTTAAAATAGTGGTCTGAAGATATATAAACAGAGAGCAGAAAATAATAAAAAAAATCTGCATTTGCTATCAGTAGCAGTTGGAAAAAATTGGTACTATACACCCCGTCTAAATGTACTTATATTGTAAAGAAGTAGTGTAATAGACTACTTTAGCGTTAAATTACAGACAGTTCCATAGAAATACGTTTGGACCGCGTAGCCGTCACTTGGTCATGGAAGGAAAAGATTATTGTTGTTGTTTTTTGAAAATATTGTAGACAATGTTGTTAAACAATTTGGCAATTGTTCCTTTGTCAACGATTTCATCGCCTATGATAGAAATGTCAAAAAAAAGTTTTTGGGCATTCAGTTTGTCAATGGGGGTCAAACACTTGAAATTTATACCAAAACAAACAATGTATTTTTTATATATATATATATATATATATATATATATATATATGGTTTGAATTCTTATTCGTACACTTCAATAATTAAGTGGTGCAAAAAACTTAAAAATCCACTAAATATTTGGCTACGTCAGGGCATGATTGAGATGCAATAACAGGTGAGAATGTGAGTCGTCTGTAAAATGCGTTCTTAGCCAGTATACGCAGCACAATAAGATATATTGCAGCTTGATTAAACACTAGTAGGAAAATTGTTCATTTAGTTATGGTTTGGACAGACCAGTAGATCTCTGGTTTCCTTAGTGATAAGCGGTTGTAAGATTATTTTGAAGAATCGTGCATATGCAGTATTTTGATGACGTATAGAACGTATTTTGAATGTAAATGAAGTGAGTTTGCACATATTTTCTTTTATATGTAGAACGTAAATTTGTGCAAATGATACGCCACTGGAATTTAATGAAGCATTAGATATCATATGAAAGATTATTTAAATTTTGACGAAAGATCTTTATATTGAGAACATTAAATTTGGATGAAAAGTAATTTATGAGTAAATTTTTACGGAGACGGCACTGGTAGAGGACTACCAGTTTACCGCTGGTCTTTTTGAATTCGGATTAAAGAAATGGCTGTAGACGTATGAGCGGGTTTGCAGGAATATTGTAATATTTTGCAATAATGGAAAATTGAATGCGTGCCCAAAAATGAAGTTGAATAGAATGCGATAGAAATTGTTGAATTGTGCGGAAATAGAAATCACCAACATGTGAAATTTTTATAGAAAGTTGAGGTATGGTCTGGACAATGTACAGAGTGAATATAATTACGATTAATGGGTTTTTCGGAGAATTGTGGGTGAATTTACAAAGTAAACTCAAGATGGCTACGTTTATTTCGCATCGGGCGCATCTTGTTCCATTTTCAGCACTTCGACGCGACAAAGAAACGCGTGAGATCTCGTTTGCGATAGGTGGAGTTTGATATTAGCGGGCAGAAGGTATAAAAAGAGAATTTAATAGGGAAGTGAGAGAATCGTTCGGTTAGAGCTTAAGCAAGGGAGATCGCGTGCGTGGCATTTTTGAAGGGACCTTAGGATGGTCAGTGTTGGATTTTATTTGTGAAAATTGTAGTTCTGAAGTAGGTATATATAACGACAGCAATAACCCATAAGGGAATAAATCATACAGACATTCATAAATAGTGTAAGTGTGAATTGAAAGAAGATAATAATGATTTTCTTTCAATGAAATTTGAAAAGGTGCAAACGCAAATTTAAAAATAGTACAGCAAATATATTGTTGACAGTGTTCAGTAATAGATCGTGCGATAATAGTATAATATAGTACGAGTATATAGGCAAGCCTTTTAAGCCCGCACAACACATGAAAAATTAGTCATTCATCAAGTCTACAGATGGATTTAAAGTGACTAATAATTCGAATTGTGCCTTTCATTTTCAATTTGATAATTAATATTGCGCAGCAAATTTCGAAGTTTGAATAATATTTTAGTTTATTAATGTCAGATTAATATTACTGTTTTCTAGTAACCAACTTATAAATCAAAAGCACACCGTGCTATAATTGTCGATTTACGCACACTCCAGCATATTTTAATGGTCATTTATAAAACATACCTACTAAAATAATAAATAAAGAAAGCCTGAAGTAGCACTAATTAAAAGTTTGTGAAGTTAGTTAGAGATTAGTGGTCGTTCGTAACATTAATTGTCGTATGTGTACAATCGTTAATAATACTAGATCGATTGTACAAACAAATAAAAGGTAAGAGCTAAGAGCTCGCGAGTGTACAGCCTAATGAGTTAGCGATAACGACTGTCTTCTGTGTTTTGTGCCAGTGCAGGTGCAAATTTAAAAAGGATTACTGATGCAGCCCATATGGACTTCACTATAATCTGATAGAGGATTAATTAACGTAAATTGTAAGACAGTTTTAGGTTTTGGTTAGCAGATACAAGTAGGATTATTTTTCAAATTCATTTTTGATTGTTGAGTTAACAATTTCTTATTATAAGAAAAAGGGTAATTGAACTTTATCTATTTTGATTTGTTTGGTATATAAGATTTTGGGAGAATTTTTCATCTATAAGAATTAATTTTTGTGGTGCTTTTTGGAAGCCACGTAAATTTACCTGATGGGTTACACCTATTGATAATGGAAATTAATTTTTGAATATTTTTGAGTTTAATGATCGATTTTAAATTAATTTATGAGCCAGATCGATTATAAAATTTTATTTTAACTATTTTGGATTATTTGACAGTCAATAAAATACAGAACACGAATAACAGAATATTTTTATTAAGTATGAATTACAGATTTGAAGTATTGAAATATAATCCTATTGATTAATGTTTAAATACGATTTTTAAGGAGAAAGATTTATAGAAGTTATTTATGCTGAAAGCACTAACCGTTGTTTTAAATTTTTCGGAAACTAACGAATGTTTTGTTGATATAAAAATTATTAAACCGACTTTTTATTTTGATTCTTTTCTAAATTGGGTAATGTTTATTTTTTAAGCTTTTGGATAAATTCCTTTTCAAGGGTGATTGAATTTGGGTTGTGAATGGTTTTACTGAGTAGGTTGCAATCCTGTCTTCCACAGTCAGATAGGCTTAATTTAACATCCCGCCTAAGACTATTTAAAAAAATTTAAAATTGTGGTGGCACCTAGAGACATTTTTTCCTAGACTGATCATTGTGATTTATAAGTGTAAAGTGTTTGAAACTACCTTTCAATCATTTTACTCCTTATATCGACCCTGTCCATTTCGACTGTACCTAGCTTGCAATCCGATTACTTCGGTAAGCCTACACAATGCCTAGTGCGGTAGTAATTTCGTTTGATACCATCTTTAAAACACTTAATCCGATATTAAAAACTAAGCAACATCTTACACAAAAGGGTTACCGATGATGAATTTTAATGTTAAAACCATGAACTAGAATCCAAGCTTCAGAATTTCATATACTCAAGCAGTGAAAATCCCCAGCAATTAGTATGAAAAGTATTAATGATATTTTCCCGTCACCAGAGTGTATAACTTTTACTTTTTGAACAATTTGATGTTGCTATTAAAGCTGAAATGTATGAAATTACGTTGAAGGGTTTACGTGACATTATAAAGAACAAAAGCCCTGGTGCAATGTGGAAAGGTGCCATTCTTGTGCGCTCATTAGTTAGGGGTCTAGAGTGAAAGCTCACAAAAATAAATTCAAATTTTTTGTCATTTTACAATTGTTATTTTAGGTTCAGACCCATGAGGATTTAAGTTACCAACTTTTCACGAGTCAGCTTTGTAGCCTAAATAGGTAATACACCGTTTTATAGATTTAGATCATTTAGATAATTTTTGTAAGAGGTACATGTGAATTTTAGAGATATTTGTCATTGTTCGGGTATTAACATTTTAATTGAGGTAGGTAGCGACGAAAGAGGCAATTCTCAAAAATTTTAGAAATTAAAAATTAACCGTATTTTATGACGGCATAGAAATCGCTAAAGCTCTACGGTAACGCAACAATTTAGTACGAATTTGGCTCAAATTTGGAACATCTGCGTTATCTTCATTAGTTTTTTTGTCAAATATGTTTACTGATTAGGCATCTTTAGACTGATTGTTTAATGTATTATTTTGTAAGGTAACACGGCGTCTTTTCTGACAATAATATTTATTGGATTTAACAAAATATTTGAAGAAAATTCAGTATTTTTTATTACATAATTTGTATTTTTGCAACTTCTCATATCTCTGGTAAAACTGGGTAGTTACAAATCTTTTCACGTTCCCAAAATTAAGTTTGGCCGCAATATTTTGTGCAATACGTTCAGGAACTATTAGTACGCTATAGTTTGTAAAATGAATAGCTTTCGATTTTGGGTTAGGGCTTATACAGGGTCCCCGCGGGCGAACTACAAATAATCCGTATACGTACTGTTTGAACAATTTTAAGCAGAAATGATTATGTGCAATTTTTCCCAATTTCTAACCCTTAAGAAGATATGAACGGTTGAAGAAAAATGTAAAAGTAAGTAAAGAGAATACTCAATAGCTGCTTAAGCCTTAAAATTATCAATAAAACAAAACTTTTGATAACACAGCATAGCAGAGAAAATAACAAAAATGGTTACAGTTGTTCAAAATGAGATCCACCAACCACCACACATAATGCCACACGCCTTCGCATCTCTTTTCCATTCGATATTTGCGAAATATCGAATTTGCGAAAGTCTAAAGGTGTGAGATCTGGTGATCTGGGCGGCCAGTGTGCAGGTCTGTCTACAAGTTCGTTTCTACCAATCCATCGGTTGGGAAATATTCTGTGCAAAAACTCCGTTACAACACTCCCGTAGTGTGCAGGAGACCCATCTTGCAAATACGACATGTTTTGACCTACAATTAAGGGAACATCTTCAAACAATGATGGTAAATCTTCTTTCAAGAATTGTTTGTACATTTCGGAGTTTAAGTGCCCATAAAAAATGTGGAGTCCAATGAGACTGTCTCCGATAATCCCGGCAAAAACATTTACCGTGAAGCGATGAAATCCGGTAACAGTAATTTCATGAGGATTTTGATCTGACCAAACGTGCTCATTGTGACTTTTGTTCACTCCACCCTAAAAAAAAGTTTCCTCATCACAAAAGAGTGTAACAGGAACGTTATCATCATGTGTAATCATCCATTCACAAAACCGAAGCCTGAGGGCCAAATCGCCGGGAAGAAGGTGCTAAACTGCTTGAAGGTGATACGCATTCATTCCAGTTTCGCCTAGAATTTTCGAAATCGTGATCCTACTTCTACAAGTGCTTGCTTTTATTCGTCTAATTCTGGTTCGGCTATCGATTTCAACTTCTCTCAGCACCTCTTCTGCTAACGCATGTCGTGAAGACTCTCGATCACTTCGATGCGTAAGAAAACTTCCTGTTTCTCGAAGGCAGTGCAAAGTCCGGGCTATCGTTTTGTCAGTAGGAGTACGACGATTTGGAAACCAATTTTTGTACTCTGCTGCTGCTGCGTAACAGCTACCGTTAAACAAGCCGTACAGAAGTACCACATCACTGTATTCCTCATTTGAAAATTGATAAGGAATGATTTAATTGTAATTAAGTTAATTCTAATTGTTACAAAGCAGATGATAAATTGCATTCATATTCAAATAATGTTTGATACAAATGACATGAAACGTCAAATAAGACGCATATTCTCAGGTTATTGTGGTAATACTTGCTAGACAAACAAAATTGCTCTTACAATTTTTACAGTGTGGATCTCATTTTGAACAAGTGTATCCATTTTTGTTTCTCACTTCGTTATTTTATGTGCATTTCTGTGCTATGTTGTGTTGTTATTAAGAGTTTTGTTTTATGATCAATTTAAGACTAAAGTAACTCTGTATTATAAGTGTTTTGTAACTGTGGTTTCCTATTAGTGGAGTTGATCGGCTTATTTCCACAGTTTATGCTTATTGAGTGCGACGTTTCAGAAACGGACTCTGCTTACGTCATCAGACTTAGTCCTGAGAAGGTCTGTTTCTGTACTTGAGTCGAATTCATATGTTATATATAATTTTTTCCCAAGCACTTGACTACTCTCAGATTCGAACTTGGTACCTTTCACTTACTAGTCTGACACCTTTGCTACTGAGCCACGGAGTAATCCTATATATATATATATATATATATATATATATAACTTCTTGCGCTTAAGCTCTTCGCCCATTATTGGAATCCATATGGGTTTCATTTCTACACTAGCTTGGCTTATTGGATTTTCTGCCAGTGCGATGTATGTGGCTTCTTTGAGTTTTTGACGAGTTGTGTTCTCGTCCTTTACCACTATCTGTATGCTATCCCATTGGATGCGGTGGTCTTAGTTCCAGACATGTTCGGCGATTCTTGATCTTTCTGTTTCGCCCTTGCGGACGTTGTTCTTATATTCCTGTGTTCTCACTTTGAGTGGTCTATCGCTCTCTTCTATGTATGCTCTGCTGCATTCGCATGGTAGGTTATATACACAATTCTTGGAATTCTGATCTCCATTGTATGATTTGGTTTTGGTTAGCACTCCCCTGAGCGTTCTGGTCGATTTGAAGGCAGTGCGTATCTTGTATTTGCTGCCTATCCTTCGTATTTTGTCTGAGGTCCCTTGTATATGTGGTATTATCGCTGTATATTTAGGTTCTTCTTTTTTGGTTACCCTTTCCCTGTTTAGATTAGGTGTTAGATCGGGGTAGCCATTTTCTTTGAGTGTTCTAGCGATATTTTCTTTTTCTTTGTTCAGGTCCTCTTAATTTGAGCATATCGTTTTTGCACTATCGTACAAGCATTTTGCCACACCTAACTTCACGTTTTTGTGGTGATTGGAGTTGTAAGTGTAGGTACCTCCCTGTGTGGGTAGGTTTCCTGTATACACTTGTCGTAAAAGTGTTGTCATTCCTGTGTACAAGTACATCCAGGAATGGCAGTTTTTGTTCCGACTCCATTTCCATTGTGAATTTTATGGAGGGTGCGCGGCTATTTAGATGATCTAGGAATGCATCTAGTTATGCTTGCCGTGTTGCCAAACTACGAAAGTATCGTCCACGTATCTAAGCCACATCCTTGGTTTCTCTGTAAATTCGGATATCGCTTGGTCTTAAAAGTCTTCCATTGCTCACTATGGGTGATAGTGGGGAACCCATCGCCATCCCAAACTCTTGTTGGTAGAATTTGTCTTCTACCTGGTAATATATAGTTCTAATGCATGTTGTCAGAAGTTCCATTATTGTGTTTACCAAGAGTTGCGTGCGTTCGTCTAACGTTTCATCCTTTTCCAGCTTGTCTCTTATGATAGTGCCTTATCGGTAGGCACATTTGTGAATAGGCTCACAATGTCGAAGCTTACCAGTATTTCTTCGTGGTTTGGTTGGAAGTTTCTGATGGTTTACAGGAAGAGCTGCGTGTTCTTGACCATAGACTCGGTTTTTCCCGATAAGGGTGTGATGATACCTAGCAGATAGGGGGCTAATGGGTGGCTAGGTGAATTTTTTGAGCTCACAATTGGTCTCAGAGGAATTCCCTGCTTATGAATTTTTGGTAGGCCGTACAGATGCTGAGAACTCCCCTTTATGTTTTGCCAGCGTCAGGTATATCCGTGTTTCCATATTGATGGAAAGACGGATATACCTGACGCTGGCAAAACATAAGGAGGATAAATGTCTGAACCTATTTTCACGCTTCTCCTTAAGCTTCCAGAAGAAGTGCATAAAAAGATTTAGGCTTCTCTTCAAAGCATCCTGGATAAATAATATATGCATCCATACAAGTTTACAAAAGTTTAAGCCCTGAAACCCGACGATCATCTACATAGAATACTTTTGATCATCATCCAAGAAGACCCTAACCTTTTGAAGAGAATAATTTGGACAGACGAAGCTAAATTTACCAGGAAAGGCATTTTAAATATGGTAAACGACCATGTCTGTGCGGACCAAAATCCTAATGTTCTCACGAAAATGGGATTTCAGGCAAGGCTTAATTTTAAGATTTAATATTTCTTGTCTTTTGGAAGATAACCGAATAAGATTTCTCATTTACGATGAACCTTTAAATTCTAACAAACGTCTTGAAATTCTAAGATCAGTGGTGAACTGATTTTTGGATAACCTACCATTAGAACAATATCGTCTGTTGGTTTCAACTGGATGGAGCTTTACGATTGTTGATTTAGACGTTCAGGACTGTGGCATTAGCTTGTAAGATTAACCGACCTCACGATACCGGATTTCTACTTTTGGGGTAATTTGAAAAGAAAAGTGTACATGGCACCGGTACGCAGTAAACAAAACGTTCGCCAGCGAGTGATCAGTCGCATTGAAAAGCTACATGCCAGTGAGATACGGAGGGCTACAAATGAATTGAGAATCCGGATTTTAAGGTATTTGGAGACCAACGATCGTCATTTTGAAAATCTATTGTGAATGTTTTCTTTTTTTTTACTTATCTTGTTATTGTACTCTTATTGTTATTTAATGTTTAACTGTATCCGTTATTTGATGTACTGAGAATAGTTTGCTTTTGGTTTCGACCCATAATTAAAACAATTAGTTTGTAATCGTGCATCGTACAGACTCTCTCGTTCATTGGTAGTAAATCAGGGTTTATTTTATTGAACTTCCTCCATGCTTTTAGTATAATTTTGAACGACCCTGTATAACGCAGAACAAATTCCTTAGCACAGAACTGATAGACAGGTCCTTGGTAAACTACACACGATATCACAGCTTTTGATGAATCCAAATACCGCAGTAATAAACATTTAAATGAAAGTATGTTTTAAACATAAAATATTGAAACTAATTTCTCGAAAACCATTGAAGAAGGGCACATGATGGTCCATTTAAAATATCATAGGTGAAGGTCCTTTCTTGTAGAAGCGACAGCGTTGCATTGTTAGATAGAGCAGAGCCAAATACCTAAATTGCTTTGTTAGTATGTTTTGCGAGTAATTAGTCTCGGGATTTTTCATTCTAATCGGAACTCGATGGTTCATAATTTTAAATTTTGGTGCTATTTGTAGGCGGAAAATAGTCTATTTATTACTTTTTGCAATTAGAGATAGTCTGTAGCATGTTTTCTTCTGATAAATTATTTTTAATACTGTTTTATTTCTTCTTTTTATAAATGCTTTCATAATAATTTAATCGTTAGAAATTTCATTGCACTGTGCATTATTCTATTGAGTATTTGTTGTTAATTTTGAACCTTAAGATGTTCGTTAGTACCCGACATCTGAAATGTAGTATAGTCCAGGTAAGCTGAACGAGATCAAGCATACATTTTGGAAACTCTTGTTTAGTGACGTATTTTTATGTATTTGAAGATATCGGGAATTATTAAAAATTGCAATAGGATTTAGTATCCCAATTTTGAGAACAAAATATAGTTTTTGTTTGTTTACCAGTGTTAGATTGGAGTTTTAAAAAATAAGATTTGGATTACACGTTGACATCGGTAGATAGTAAAATTCCTTTTACTATTTTAGTTGAGAATGGATTAGTTCCTTTGTAAATAATGGTTGTTCATGTTTTTCTTAAATTTCCTTACTTATAGTTTGGTTAATCTGAGTCATTTGAAAATTGCATGTCGCATTAAAATTGTTACTTTGTGTGGAAATGTAGTATAAAAAACCATGCATTTCAGGTTCAAAGACGTTTTGGCGACAGGTTGACGGTAACTGTTCGATAAATTTTTGGTCTTCAAACAAATAGTTTAACTTCTAGGTATGATAATTTAAGGTTCTGTGTCGAGACGATAGCATCCACGAAGGGCATATCGCTTTCATTGATAACAGACAGGTTGTTTCTATGATGCAATTTTACCACTCGGCTTCCGAAATTTTAGTTCGTTTTTGGCGCGTGTTAAAACTCAAGTAATAAATCGGTATGATTGGTTGATTGGTGTTAAAGTCCAATGTGGCGAGAATTCAAGGATTTGTGTGTCAGTTCTAGTTTACATGTAGTAGTAATAAGCCTAGTTGCCGCAGCTGATAAACGTACGAAGCGCATAAGCGTTCAAGTGGGGAACTTCAGTTAGGCGTAGTTTTACCCACCCTATTGGGGGGTATTGAGCAGCTGCAACCAGCACGAGATTAGCATATCATTAAGTGTCGTTTGTCCGGAGGGACATCGTTAAGCATCATTAAAAGAGGGTTTGGGTGTTAGAACCTAGTTCTTTTCCTTGCTTTTGAATTAAAGAATGTGCGGAGAAAAGAAAACGTCAATTCCTAAACATTAACCTATTCAGCTTCACGTCCCGCTGATAATTAGAGAAGTTGCTATATACACACCGCTTAATTTTGTTTGTGCAATTATAACTTTCGTACAAGAAACCTATACATAACCAGTTAGAATACCCGACCGCAGTGTAAACAGGTTTTTTCATGCAATTATATTAACCAAGTGACACAGGAATCAAATAGTTCATGTTGATTTACATAACTTTCATAGCTGTTACGGAATATCTGAATGGAAAGAGTTCGATCATAGTTAGGACCTCGGAGAGGCCGCAGCAGTTCAGTCACCGTTCAGTAAACTGGACGACCACCGTCACAGCCCTACCCTAGGCAGCGTAAAAAAACGGATGATTCAGGAAGGTTAATGATCTTTGATTAAGAATCTAAGGTAATCATTTTGTTCATTTATTTGGTTGTGCTGTTGATCGCCGGAATAAAAAGTATTTTTTTATTATTGTATGTATCACACAGATGAACATGTTTTTTTGTTTGTTTTAAGCGTATTTAAACAAGTCAGGTTATAAAACGTACTATCCGCGACTTAATTGTGTTATATTGTACATTGATTATTTCATCCTGTTTAGGCTACAGTTGAAAAGTTATGTGTTACTAAATTTGGCGACGTTCTAAACCGTTGTTTTGCATATAATTACAATTAAGTAGCTTTAGATTTCATGAGGATTAATGATCTTGCAAGAACATCCTGCATTTCATGACAGAACCCTACACCTTATTGTGTCTATTTCTTTGTGTAACCCGGTGTTATCTCACCGAACATACTTGTTTACTTATTTACAATATGTGCATCAGTTAGTGATCTGGGAGTATTTTAATTGGACGTTTAATGAACGGTAACCCCATTTCTTTATCTGCAGTATTATTTACTTTAGTCCGAAATTTAGAAGGGTGTGATATTTGTGATACACAAATTTATTTATTTATTTCATAGTGACAAAGTGCGAATATTTTGCAATATTCTATTTGGACAGTAACGTAACAATTTGAGAGAGAATTTGTTAATAGGTATCTTGGTTATTTTAATTTGGTTAATATAATTCCATTTAAGGATAGGTTTAATAAATCACGTAACGTAACGATAAAATACATTAGATCAGTATCCGATCAGTAGCTGTCTTTATAGCACGTAATTATTTGGCAAATACGTGCAAATATTATTTTGTAGCCTTTCAGGTATTTGCACAGCACTTGCAGGTCCCTGTATCTACCTGTGATTACGATAAAAGTTAAACGAGTTATTTGGGTACTTACACGAGCTATTAACCTTCGTAATTAGGTATTACAATCCCTATTTTGTTCATTTCACATACCCTGGCGCGCACTTGGTTTATGACGACCACTATCGTGACTTATGTATGACAAGCTATTTTGGAATTACGCAAAAAGGTTATAATACCACCCCTAAAACCACTGAGCTTCCGACTTCCTTTGTTTTATGTGCTATTTGTACTACTGCCATTTTCGACCGTAACAATTGCACAAATATTTTAATTCCAAGAATTCCTTTTAGTACCTAATCTACGTCTAAAAAGTTATCCTTCCTATAATTTTTGTACTCTAGAAAGACAACCAGCTACTAGTTTCTTGGAAAATTTCCAAACTATATAAGCTAAATCGGGAATTTCGTTGTCGTTAAAAACGCAATACTCATTAACTCAGGAAAAAGTGTGGCTCATATTTCGAAGAAACAAAAAAAGTGTCCGGATTCAAATAAGGTTATACTTACTTGAAGATCAGGTCTTCCGGGTATTAGGTTTTCAATTTGTAATCTAATTTTTTCCTGTATATAGTGAAGAACAAAAATCAGATTTTAAAAATTATAATACTAATGAAATTGCTTGCCTGTATATTTTTTGGCGGTGGAGGCATGGTAAAGGTCACCTCCTTAAAAAAAGTATATTTTAATGGAATTCACACTAGACTTAAAATACTTACCCCTACAATACCTTCAGTTGGGTATTTCTCCTAAAACAAGGGTTATAAAAATATTTATGTAATTTCTTTACTCACATTCTCAAGGCCCTTGAAGCCAGTTTTGTTGTACATGTCAATCACCTAAGGATCAAATGTTTTTAGATTAGTATAGAAGAAAAACTTGAGTAAGCCGACATGAAAAACTTTCCGACTATCTACCATTTTGGGTCTATTCAATCAAATACAAGAATTAAATTTTAATGCAATCGTTTTCAAGCTATAGAGTTTCTTTGAATGTAAGAAAGTCAGATTCGCCCCCTTTTAACACCACAGTTCCATCATCACTTGCACGACCTCCCAAAACCACTCAGGTCTAGACATTTAAATGAGAATCATTTAAGTCAAGTCTGAAAGCAATCGCAGTTTTACTTTTTGTTTATCGCGGATGAAAGAACCGTATTAACCCGTTTTACTCCTTATAGAGCAGGCTGGCCACCCGTAAGTGAATGCTGATGTAACAAAATTGGAATGCAATTACTTTTAAAATACAATAACATTTATTCCTCTTGCTCCTTATCTAGGCTTTATATTTAGGAGAGAAAGATTTGTGTGTTTTACATTTATTCCTCTCGCCTCTTACCCCTCAGATCCACCCCAAGCAAAAATCACTTGATAGGTCATACATACGTATACAAAATTTTTAAGATATCGCGTAGGGCGTACATGCGCACGCACGCACTCATAGACACACTGACATTTTTGAGATTTTTCCAAATTAATAATTTTTTAGTCAGAGGGCCCCAAAATGGATTTTACCAGCCTCAGTTTAACTTAGATTTTTTTACCCATTACAATATATTTTCCTTTAGGTGGGAGAAATGAATTTGAAAGTAATCTTACAGTTTCCAACGTCTTCAAATCCAAGTTAATTTTGTATCCAGGTTTTCCCTGCAATCCCAAAATTGTTACAGAATTTTTTTTTTATTTACATAATACACATACTAAGAAATCCTTGCTTAAGTTAATCAGATAAAGCAAAATGCGCCCCTAAAAAATAAATTTTTTTAAATGTTACACTATTGATTGAGTAATATCTACTTGAGCATCTGGACTCAAACCACTCAGATGAATCCGAATTAATTCCTAAAAAATTGTTTAACTCTTACTTTTTGACTTGATAACCTCACCTTAGCGTTCTTGCTTAAGTTATTTAGGAAAAACCGAATTGAGGCCTACAAACATATTGAAGATGTTTTTTTAGTGTTAATTAGAAGATTACGTACCTGCAGATCTGGTCTATTCGGGAAAACCCTTTCGACATCTATTGGAAATTCCTAATTTTTTTTTTAGTAAATAGCAGTATTTTTTTAATTACTTACCTTTTCAAGTTGATTTTGTTTTTGAAGCTCAATTATCTGCAATTAAAACATAATTATTCTGAAATAAGGTTATTAAAGCAGCACATACTTTAAGTAAAGTTTGTAGATCCAATTGGTTTTGTTTATCCTAAAAATTAATTAAGCTATTTTACTAAATTTATTATAAAATTACTTACAGGTTGTTCTTGATTTAAACGTATTAAGTAGTAAAGTATGTCACCCTAAAGATAAACAAAAATTATCGTTTTTTGTGAATTAACAGTAATAACTGACCTGTTCACTCGGTTTGACATCTTTGAGCTGATCTAGTATAATTCTCTAAAAAATGTTATTAAAATAAATTCTTATTTGTTATTAATATCTTACCAATGTCTCCTTTGGTAAACTGATTAGGTATTTTTTAATTTCGTCCTATTTAAAGAAAAAAATTAATAACTGTATGAAGTATTTATAACATTTCACCTGGGCTTCTGGGTTGTTTGGGAAAATTTCTTCAACGTCAATTATTTCTGGTTTTTCTTCGACAATTGGGATTTCCTAGAATATTATTATTATTAGTATACCTTCAAGGTGTTAATTAAATTAAAGTAATTAAATTAGGTGATCTTGGGAATTCTAAACCTTGCAAGTTTCACCCCCAATTAATATTTAGGACTTTACGTAAGAAAGGTCGCGTTTTACTTCCTTGCGGAAGTAAATTCATTTGTTTGTGGTTTAATGAAGAAAAAGGTGCAGATACTCTAATTGTTTATTTTTTGTTATCATAATATATAGACAATGTTTATGAATCTGAGCGTTTTATTTCATTATTTAGTATAAGGGTATGTGTGACTTCATTCCTGCTTCGCAGCGTTATTCTTCTCTTACGAAATACTAAATTTAATAGGTAAGATATTTTGATTACGTTTATGTTACCGAGCTGTTTATTTTTTTTATGTAAATTTTTGGTTTACACAAGCTTACAACGGCAATGTTCATTCCCTTTTTATAATTTTGATGAGAGCTTTTAACGTAATACTTTATTAGAGTTTTCTCTGTTAGATTATTTGTATTTTTCTTTGTTTTTTTTTTATTTTTCTTTTAAGATGTAAAGTTTCACTAATAAGATTTAACGTAAAGTAAATTTAGAGTAAATAAGGTTGATGACCGATCAACTGGTCTATAGCACGTCAGTTCATTTTGATTACGTGTTAATATTTAGAAGGTTTACAGGAAAAGCCAGGTGAAGGCTTTTAATTTACGGTTTGTTTTAAACTATGCTGTGGAATAAACGCATACAGGTATTTGTGTCTTATGTATTACGAGCTATCATAATCAAAAAACTAATAACATGCCCCATTCCTTTTCCACTGAGCTTCTGGCGCGTTTCTCTTATCTGTTACTTCCAATTCTACTGCCATTTTCGCCCATAACGTTATTTAGAGCAACCAACCGTTAGGGTCATACCGTCGGAAATTGAAGTGTAATTTAGTTTACTGTAAATTACTGTTTGTAAATTTATAAATAACGTGTCCTTCCTATTTTCTCTTTATAGTTCCTTCATGACGACTACAGAGTCGTTTAGGCTATGTTAAATTAAATATTCTATTGTACAAAACATGGTAGTATATGTTGTGTAGCAAAACGGAGACATTTGCCGTACGCCTAAACGGCGTTTTTGAAAGCGTGTATCGTTTAGGACTTTTTATCCCGTCGGTATACATTCGCTTAATCTTCTTCAAAACACCCGTTTGCCCTTTAAACGAACGGCTACTACCCTAATATATATATATATATATATATATATATATATATATATTGAGATGTTTAGAAAGAGGTAATAGAAGTATCGGACAGCTTACATGACATTTGGGTCATAAAAGGGGTAATTTCTGGCTCGAGACAAGTGCGAGACACAATTTTACATAAATATGGTTCACGATGTGTTTAAAATAAATTTATTTGGTATAAATTGATCTGAATATCATTTGCTAAGTTTGGTTTCATCATAAAAGCAATTTGTTGCTACCAAAATTGTCAAAGATGTTAAATATCACCATTTGTAGAGTCATTTTAGTAGTGCAATTTTTACAATAAAATTCAATTTTTCAAAGTTAATTTGGCAAGTAGACATTTCACAGGTGTTTAAACATGGACTATGTAGTTAGGATTATGTTAGGGATAAGGTATGTTTAGTTTTTAAAAGCAGGAAATACAAAATTTAGTTAAAAGGGTTATAATATGGATAGTATAGACAATTTTCGCACACATTTTGTTAGTGAATTAGTGACAAAGTTTATAATAAATGATTCACAACAAGAAAGACATTTAGAACATTTTGGCATACAAACATTTATAGTGCCGTACAATTTATAGTGTAAAAATCCCAAAACAGTGTTAGACGATGAGACATTTTCAATGCAAGACTAAATAACATTATGCATTGCAAATAAGTAGTGTGAACAATAAAGACAAGTTATACAAACCTTAAACATAACATTTAAAGTGCTAAAACATTTTTAATATGAATTTATTTCATATTTAAAATTTAAGTATGGTTACGTTGTAAATTTTAGATTTTTCACATAATTTTATACTTTTTCCATATTATTAGATTTAGTTTTTGCTCTTAAAGCAAATAATAGATGTTCTTTCACAATATAAATAAGTTTTTATAAGGATACAGCGTTTTATCCGCAAAATTTGCTAAATCTAAGTTGATTTCTAGACAAATTTACAAAACTTAAAATTTTCATTAAAGTAAATGTTTCGAATTTAAAAGATATGTTTTCTTATGTAAATTGTCCTCAGAATTCCATTTTGCAAGTAATTTTAGTGTAGCTTGTAAGGTGTATAGTTAGTAGCTTATTTTGATTAGATTAAGTTGTTTCGTTTATTAGTGGTAGGATTTATTGCTTATTCGGTGTCCTTTTATTCGAAATTTCACATAGTTTTCATTTCTGTTTTAAATTTCATTTCCGACCATGTATAAGAAAGTTACGGCCAAAATTCCATTTTGTACAATTCTTAATTTTGATTAGCCAATCACATTCATTGTAAATTTTGCAATATGGCTGTAAAAAAGTTGAAATTTCTGTAGCAACCAGAAACCTATAAAAGCAAGAGCTCAGGAAGTCATTCTCTCTCCAGTTTTTGTTCAAAAAGTGAAAAGATTAAAACAGTGTTGCTAAATTTAGTGTTTACTTAACCTAATTTATTTTCGTCGAGAAAGTTTACGGTACGAATAATTTCGAGAGCACTTGTTTTTATAACTTCGGTCAAAATTTAAATAGTTCGGTCACCGATACCTGTCGTTGTTAATAAATTATTGCTGTACGATTAATTGATGTCACGATTTTGTGTAAAATTTGTTTTCATGTTTTCCGATTTAAAATAATTTCATATACCAAATTAAATTCCATTTTATTTGGTGAAAAGTTGTTTTATTTATCCGGACAATTCCTCTTAAATAAATATTATATTTTCGGTAACTAAAATAAAATTGTGTTAACAAAAATCTTGGATACTAATAATACATTTTAAACGATATCAGTCATAGAGATTTAAAACCATTTTAATAAAAGTTACCATAGTAAATAAGTGTTTGGAGGTTGCCGTTTTGGAAAGAAAACATCTTGAAGATTGGAGGTTGGTGTCTTCGAGAACCGAGATAGCAGTTGGATATTCGTAACAACAACATCCGAGTGAACATTGCCTGCCTCCAGCTGAAGTTTGAAGACATCATTCAATCGACAGGAAGGATTGTATCTGTGAGTTTTAAAATTTTTATAACCCTGTTATTGGTATTTCCTGCAATCTATATTTGTTTTATGTTATTAATTAAGAATTTCAATTATTTACCTGTGTAAACACCTGTGAAGCAAATCATTTCCTTTTCTTTTCTAAATTTTCACATTTTGATCCAAACATTAAAATTTCTTAATTATTTGACATTTTTGACAGTTTAATTATTTTCACTTAAAGTCAGTAACGCATGCGTTAGAAAGCAAAACTTATTCAGAGCAAATTTTATACGTCAAATTCAATTTAGTATAGGATATTTCTTATACAAAATTATTATCTTCAACTAAATCCTTGAACCCTATCCCTTATTCGATTTTCGCCAATTAATAATTTAATTAATAATAAAATTAAAGCTAATTATACATTTCAATTTATTGGCACCGCAACGTGTGGGCACGATTTAGTTTGAAGTTTTTGGATATAAAAGCACAAAAAAATTTTATAGATATTTAGTTTTTCATTTTTCGTTCATTGTTCATTGTTATTTGTTATTAGTTATTGTTTATTGTTTATTGTGTTTATTAGTGTTAGGATTTTTATAAAAAGGGGCAAATTTAGTTAGTACAACTAGTGAATGCAAGATCGTAGGGTAACTAGATCAGGAAAAGTTTACGGACCTAAAGATATTGAGGTAAAAGAGAAAAAACAGGATCTAGTTACAAAGATGGAAATGGAAAAGAATGTTGAAGCACAACAAGAAGAAGGGGGAAGTCCAGTGAGAGAAAGCAAGAGCTTAGACGTGGACATGATAATCGCCATGCTGATGAGAGCCGAAGAAAGTAGAAAGCAAGACAAGAAAGAAGCAGAAGAAAATAGAATAAAAGCAGAAGAAAATATTGATGTTAAATTTAACAAGCTTGAAGAAAATAGAATAAAAGCTGAGGAAAATATTGATAGAAAATTCAACAAGCTTGAAGAAAATAGGAAAGAAGCAGAGGAAGAAAGGAAGGAGGATATGAGACGGCTACAAGAAAGTATCGATAGACAACTGAATAAGTGGGAGAACGATAAAGAGAAGTTAGTGCATAAAATGGAGAAACGAAGGAAGAATTAAGTAACAGCATGCACCGAGAAAATGATAAGTTATGGGGAACGATTATTGACAATAAGGAAGAGGTAGATGACAAGATCGGCAAGTTGGATAAAAACATTAGAACTGAAACCCGTCTAAGAGAAGAGGCTTCTAACGAAATAAATGATAGAGTAGGAAGGATACATGACATCCACGAACAAATATGTTTCCAGGTGGATAAGAATAAGGATGAGAACAAGAAACAGATAGGGGAAATTTGCAATAAACTAAGAATACACGATCATGACCTAGAAGAGTTGAAAGAACGTGAAACACCTCGAAATTTTCAAATCGGCTGGGATAATTGCATGTGGAATCAAGAGATGCCATATAAATTTGAAGGAAAGAAGCAAGAATCGCCAATGCTATTTTTGAAAAATATAGAAGAATATTTTAATGACATTAAGGACAATAAACAAAGAATGCGTTTGGTGAGAAAGATGCTTAAAGGAATGCCGAACTATGGTACAATTTAGTACAAGAGCAATGTACCGATTATAAGCACTTCAAGGAATTATTTACCAAACAATATTGGAGTGATGTCCAACAAAATGTAATAAGGGAAGAATTTTCAAGGGCAAAGTATGACAAAACTATGGCACTTCGAGGAGATTTATGTAATGAAGAAATACCAAATAGCAAGATACTTCACACCACCGATGAATGAACAAGAAATAGTCCAATATTTAGCAAGGCAACTGGAGAATAATGTGGCAGAAAACATTATTCTGCAAAATATAGATAATATAACATCACTACTGCAATTTTTAAGAAGATACGATGCATACGAACAGCATCAGAACAGTTACGAAAGAGAGAATTTAACCCTAGGAATTATGGAAATGACAGAAGGGAATATAATTACAGGCACGAAAGAGAGGAAAATAGGAGAGACAATTATAATAGGAATTATGGAAATGACAGGAGGGATTATCAAAATCAATATCATCGTGCTGATAATCGTAGAGAGTATTTCCAAAATGGCAACAATAGAGAAGGCAATTATAGATCGGGAAGAGAGAGGAACAACTTCCAACAAAGACGAGGAGGATATAATAATGGCTACGATAGGAACAGATTTAATTACAACAATCAAGCCAAGGATAATGAACGGGAGCATCAGAATAATAGAGAGAATGAAGGAAAGGATCATCGTGAAATGATATGCAAAAAGAAAATAGAAGGCCATACCAAGAGATCGTGGATGATCAGAATAGGAGGGTGAATAACATCCAGGTACGAGAAGAGAAGGAGGAACCGAGTTGTGGAAGGATTAGTTGGGTCAATGCCATCGTACATGCATCCCAAGACGAAGAAAAGAACACACAAAAGGACTTTGACAAGATCACCGTTCAAAATTTTTAAATACGAGCTTCCTTGTCAACAATGTAAAGACAAACTACCAACATCCTACGGAATTTTTAGAAATTGAACAAAATTCAGAACCAGAAACTGCAAACATTTTATTACCTTTCGTTAACATTAGAATTAAGAATTTAAATTTATTAGGATTAGTTGATACCGGATCAGAAATTTCATTAATACAGGAAAAAATCATCGTAGAGAATAACGATTTATTTAAAGATGAGATCATCAGAATAAACAAAATAGAAGTTATGGCAGCAACGGATAAGAAGCTTAGCACTATAAATAGGATGCTACATACTGAAGCTAAGGTAGGGGAACAGATTTTTCAAACACAATGGTTTATAACTAACAATTTAAAAATGGAGTTAATAATCGGAATGGATTTGATTAAGCAATTAAAATTGATTATCGATGCGCAACATATGAAGATAAGAATTGGTAAAGATGAATTAAACTGGGTACAGCCCTACAATAAAAGATTAAATTTATATAAACCGCATATCCAGTATTTGAAGGTGGAAAGAATTATAAAGGATGAGCAATTCGATATCAATCACATTGGTTACAAGCAAGAAGTTATAAACATTATACAAGAAAATTTGGTGTTGATAAATGAAGAACCTAGCGTAGCAAGTAAATATGTACATAAAATTGAGGTGCCTAGATGAATCTAAAATTTTCATACTTCTATAAGTTATTCTTATTTCAAAATTTAATTTTAATAGGTAGGTCAATTAAAGAACTTAATATTTTCTTGTACAAAAATATCTTCATTCTTAAATTGGGGAATTTGAGATGTTTAGAAAGAGGTAATAGAAGTATCGGACAGCTTACATGACATTTGGGTCATAAAAAGGGGTAATTTCTGGCTCGAGACAAGTGCGAGACACAATTTTACATAAATATGGTTCACGATGTGTTTAAAATAAATTTATTTGGTATAAATTGATCTGAATATCATTTGCTAAGTTTGGTTTCATCATAAAAGCAATTTGTTGCTACCAAAATTGTCAAAGATGTTAAATATCACCATTTTCGTAGAGTCATTTTAGTAGTGCAATTTTTACAATAAAATTCAATTTTTCAAAGTTAATTTGGCAAGTAGACATTTCACAGGTGTTTAAACATGGACTATGTAGTTAGGATTATGTTAGGGATAAGGTATGTTTAGTTTTTAAAAGCAGGAAATACAAAAATTTAGTTAAAAGGGTTATAATATGGATAGTATAGACAATTTTCGCACATTTTTGTTAGTGAATTAGTGACAAAGTTTATAATAAATGATTCACAACAAGAAAGACATTTAGAACATTTTGGCATACAAACATTTATAGTGCCGTACAATTTATAGTGTAA
Organism: Vesta saturnalis; assembly: GCA_036346205.1. Classification (NCBI taxonomy): domain Eukaryota; kingdom Metazoa; phylum Arthropoda; class Insecta; order Coleoptera; family Lampyridae; genus Vesta; species Vesta saturnalis. The sequence goes on from JARFJB010001757.1 coordinate 713,738, forward strand.
AAATCCCAAAACAGTGTTAGACGATGAGACATTTTCAATGCAAGACTAAATAACATTATGCATTGCAAATAAGTAGTGTGAACAATAAAGACAAGTTATACAAACCTTAAACATAACATTTAAAGTGCTAAAAACATTTTTTAATATGAATTTATTTCATATTTAAAATTTAAGTATGGTTACGTTGTAAATTTTAGATTTTTCACATAATTTTATACTTTTTCCATATTATTAGATTTAGTTTTGCTCTTAAAGCAAATAATAGATGTTCTTTCACAATATAAATAAGTTTTGTAAGGATACAGCGTTTTATCCGCAAAATTTGCTAAATCTAAGTTGATTTCTAGACAAATTTACAAAAACTTAAAATTTTCATTAAAGTAAATGTTTGAATTTAAAAGATATGTTTTCTTATGTAAATTGTCCTCAGAATTCCATTTTCGCAAGTAATTTTAGTGTAGCTTGTAAGGGTGTATAGTTAGTAGCTTATTTTGATTAGATTAAGTTGTTTCGTTTATTAGTGGTAGGATTTATTGCTTATTCGGTGTCCTTTTATTCGAAATTTCACATAGTTTTCATTTCTGTTTTAAATTTCATTTCCGACCATGTATAAGAAAGTTACGGCCAAAATTCCATTTTTGTACAATTCTTAATTTTGATTAGCCAATCACATTCATTGTAAATTTTGCAATATGGCTGTAAAAAAATTGAAATTTCTGTAGCAACCAGAAACCTATAAAAGCAAGAGCTCAGGAAGTCATTCTCTCTCAGTTTTTGTTCAAAAGTGAAAAGATTAAAACAGTGTTGCTAAATTTAGTGTTTACTTAACCTAATTTATTTTCGTCGAGAAAGTTTACGGTACGAATAATTTCGAGAGCACTTGTTTTTATAACTTCGGTCAAAATTTAAATAGTTCGGTCACCGATACCTGTCGTTGTTAATAAATTATTGCTGTACGATTAATTGATGTCACGATTTTGTGTAAAATTTGTTTTCATGTTTTCCGATTTAAAATAATTCTCATATACCAAATTAAATTCCATTTTATTTGGTGAAAAGTTGTTTTATTTATCCGGACAATTCCTCTTAAATAAATATTGTATTTTCGGTAACTAAAATAAAATTGTGTTAACAAAAATCTTGGATACTAATAATACATTTTAAACGAAATCAGTCATAAAGATTTAAAACCATTTTAATAAAAGTTACCATAGTAAATAAGTGTTTGGAGGTTGCCGTTTTTGGAAAAGAAAACATCTTGAAGATTGGAGGTTGGTGTCTTCGAGAACCGAGATAGCAGTTGGATATTCGTAACAACAACATCCGAGTGAACATTGCCTGCCTCCAGCTGAAGTTTGAAGACATCATTCAATCGACAGGAAGGATTGTATCTGTGAGTTTTAAAATTTTTTATAACCCTGTTATTGGTATTTCCCTGCAATCTATATTTGTTTTATGTTATTAATTAAGAATTTCAATTATTTACCTGTGTAAACACCTGTGAAGCAAATCATTTCCTTTTCTTTTTCTAAATTTTCACATTTTGATCCAAACATTAAAATTTCTTAATTATTTGACATTTTTTGACAGTTGTAATTATTTTTCACTTAAAGTCAGTAACACATGCGTTAGAAAGCAAAACTTATTCAGAGCAAATTTTATACGTCAAATTCAATTTAGTATAGGATATTTCTTATACAAAATTTATTATCTTCAACTAAATCCTTGAACCCTATCCCCATTGAGATCCCTTATCAATAATTTAATAATATAGTAAAGTTAAATAATAATAATATTTCAATTTATATATATATATATATATATTGAGATGGTTAGATATAAGATTAAGACAGGGATTTGAGAGTTTAAGCTTGTAATTTGTATGTAGAACAATTTGAGATCAATTTGATATATTTACACTGCATTTATTTGAAGTAATTTGGTAAACGATTGAAAGAAAATGATTTGTCTTGATGAAACGGGCTTAATAAGATTTGTACTAGTTGGTTCAGTCATAAAAAGCATTGTGCTACATAAGAAACATGTCAGGAAGGTTAAATGAAGTTACATTTGTAAGTACGATTAAGTTCGTAGAGATTCTTTCATTAAATTTACAGTTCACATAAAGTATTTTGGCATTTGGGTATTTTACAGATGTTTAGCACACAGTTTAGAGTTATTTTTATATTAGGGACATATTTTAAGTAAGGTAAAATGCAGGAAAGTTGTGAAAATTTGAGAAAGGGTTACAGTACGAACATGATTTAATTATTACTGACAATGGCAGTGAAAATATATGTGCGACAGACAAAGTAATGCATAGTAAATATTAAGCACAATTTACACAACAATTTAACATTTGGATATTTACATGCAGATACATTTTTGTGTTAGATTTTTATAGAAATGTGTTTAACAATATGGATCGTTAAAGTGACTAAAATTTAAACACTACAAGTAAAGTGAACATTGAGAATGTTAAAGACGGATTTTATAAGTTGTGAAAGTAACATTTTGATTAATTTGGACGTTATATACGCAAATGATATGAACATTTAAATTAAGTTAGGTTAAGTTTTAAATTTAAGGTTTTTTGCAAATTTACAGTTTTTTATGGTAAGTTGAGCTTAGAATAAGTTGTTAATATAATTAATAGCAGGTTTTCCTCATTTCCATGCAATAATTTACTTTGTACAAGTCATTTGAACATAAATTTAATTAAATGGGGTTAACTACACAAATTTCCTATGTAGAAAAGGATTTTCCTCTAAATTTAAGATATTGGAGATGAAATAAATGTTTTCTAATTCAAATTTTCGTGCAGATCACGAATATGTATTTAGTTTAAGTGTAGAAAGTAAGATTTTTTAGATATAAGCAAATTTAATTTAGGATAAGTCAAATCGTACATTTTTGACAGAAGTATATCAAGTGAGGTATCACTTTGTGCGGAATCTTGCACAGATTTCATTTCTCTTTTTAAAATTTAAATCAGTAGCTTACTAAGAAGGTTATAGCATAATTTATATTTTAGATAGGTTTTCAAATTTGTATTAACCAATCACAGACTTGGTTACCTTGTTCTTCTATTTGTTTCTCAAAGTTTAAATTTTTATGACAAAGGTCAAAGTGTTGTGTTTTGTGTTAACACGTAAGTTTAAAACCACGTTTATTACCGGAAAATTTGATACGAGTTTGTTGAAAAGACGAAAGTTCAGAAACAATTGTTCTTAACCTACAATCTTAAATAAAGTTAGGTTACCGATAAATTTCCATGTTCGTAAAGTTTATTACGATTTAAATTTAACAAGTTGTTACGATTTATGTTTGACGTTTTGAAAAGTTCGGTTGTTGTAATTTATTTTTGGTTATGTTATAGTAAATAAAATTTATTCAATTTTCCAATTGATGTTTAATTACTGCTGCGACATATTAATAAATGATATTCCATTTCGGATGCTAAAAAGAAAAGTGAAGTTAATTTAAAAATTTTACAACTTTAAAACAATATTTAAACCGAAAATAATTGAAGCATTTTAATGCAACAATTAAATAAATAATTAAACAATTTAGTGCTTGAGTGAAAACATTTAAGCAAATTATAAGCACGTTTACCACAAGAAAAGCAACCATTTATCAGAGGGACATTGTTGAATTATTGGAAGTACTGCAGCAGCAAGTGGAACGCATCAATAACATCGATCACAGATTGGAAGGAGCCTACGTTTGTAAATGGAACCAGCTGAATCAACACATCCTTTTGAAGTTATGCCGATGCACATGTGGGTCAAATTTAATCATAACCCTTCAACTAGTATTCATTATTTGTGTGATTTCCTGCATTTATGTTTTATGTATAGGTGTAAATGTTTATGCAATAGCTGTGTAAACATCTGTAAAACAATTATAAATTTAGTCTTCTTTCCAAATTTCAATTTCAATTACATTATTAAGATCACATTTTTAGGAAGTTGCCATTTAACAAATTTGACAGTTTGGTATTTGATTTCATTTAATACGCAGCGCATGCGTCATTGTGCAAACTTTAGTAAGTCTCGTTTCACATACAAGATATTTGATATAACGTGGAATCCACATAATAAAGATTCAGTTAATAATTCCAGTTGTACTTCGGAATGCAATGCAATTCATTTAAAAAAACTAAATACATATCAAAGTTCAAATTATATTTATGTATATTTCCCAACAAAATGAACTCTGTCCTCATTTGTGATTTGAGCTAGTACGGTGCATAACTACAATTAATTTTAATTTCCTACAAATCAAATAGAACTCTATCCCCATTTAATTTTGAGTTATTTTAACATTACATATATATATATATATATATATATATATATATATATATATATTATAGATTTACTCAGAATTAAAAGCAGATTCAGAAAAGGAAATAAAAAACAGGTGTTTCCATTTGACAAAATCAAGTTGGTGGTCGTAACTTATTTTTGGGCCACCCTATATACAAAATTTTACCACTAAAAAAACCGTAGTCAAAGATAAAAATCGACGTGTCCGAGCGTTTCTCAAAAAACTACACCCTTGAACTTTAAACGTCTGGGATTCTCTGTATATACTTACAGTTATAACAAATATAATATGGCTAGTCTGTTGGAAAATGAACGGTTAGTTAATCATATTGCTGTTGAACCCGAAATTCCGTCGGACCAACTACCATTGAATTGAGATATCTGTGGCGATTATGAGCTGATGATGGTTGGTTAGCACCACCTAAAAAATCTCGCAACTCACATGCATTCCTTCGGCTTTGTGTTAACGAAACAGTTTTGAGAAATGTAGTGATTCGGGCTCTCATTATGTGCTTGAGTCAACAGAGTCGAGTAGCGAGGAAGAAATCTAACCTTCAGATATTAAAAAAGAGGTGATAGTAAGATTGGAAGAGAACCATGAGGTGAAAGTTACTGAAGAAACATTTCATTGGTGTACACAAGCTAATAGCTGCACACAGAATGCCAATTTTCTCAACACCAGCAGATAATGTATTCTGCAATATATTCTTTTCTGAATCTTCACTGCGTGAAATTAGAGTACAATCAAAATTCTACACTCTAGGTAGATGATTGTTATTTTTCTAGGATTTCTTTTACCTTAAGACTATATTCGTTAAAAGACACAAATATTCAGAGTAAGCGAATTTCCCGGTTTTTAAAAGTTATAAGGAATACTCAAATACCTTCCAAACATTTACCTGGCCTTGCCGCTTGCAAATCGTTTGGACCAACAATTGTTGAAAGTAAGGTGACATTTAAAAGACGATCAGCTATGAAGTAATAATACATGTCTCAAATGTCTACCAAGAAATGTTTCAAGATGTAGATCATGTGTTGCCCTGTCACTGGTTATATGGTACGTTTTAATGTCTGCACCGGAAAAGGACCAATCGCTACAGCAAATTATAACGTTGGTGAAAGCGTAGTTTTGAGAGTTGTTTGGGCACTATAAGGAGTAGGTTATTGCATAGTTTTCGATAACGTGCGTAAAGCTAGTTGTGGAAATGATACTCTGTATTAAGCGCAATGCAAAATCCATTATTCATCCAACAGTGCGAAGAAGGAAAGAGAGGTGTATATAAAAAGGATCAAATGTTGCTTATTTATAGTGCATAATAATCTCGGCTTTTGTGCATTAAATTTGTTAATGTTTTTATTAGTCTGTAGTAAACGCTTTTATTATTTATACGGGCCCTATGAAAAATAACCGTTAAAAAGTCACCTCTAGTGCGGATTCTTACTCGTAAATAGATTAATAAGCAATTTTTGTTCAATCTCAACACCAGGTTATGGTCAAATGATAGAATGTGCCAAAAAGTGAAACGTTGGGATAACTGGTGTGCAGAACACTGTTTGATTTGCCAATGTTGCAATGCTCTTACCGGAATAGATTACCTCTTGGAGAAGGTGTGCTGGTTTTTAGTACCAAACACTTCCGTCGCAACGTAAATATCGTTTAACTAATAAATCGTCTGTATTATTACAAATATTCATTCTACTCATCCTGTCCTCAAATTGAAAATGCAAAAGAATACACACGTTTTTAATATAAAGATACCCCAAAGATGTGAATCTTTCGATAAAGATATGTTTTAGATCAACACATCCATATCCCTGAAAAAGTTTCTATAGCTATAACCTGCACAGTGGACTGTTTGCTTAGGATATCTGACAATTTCCTGTGATTGATCAGTCAGTGCCACTGTAATAGTATCTAATAGATCCGAAAATAATTCTTCCAACTTGAAATTATTCAACTCAGTGTTGCAAAGTTATTATTAATAATAATATTACCAGCGCGCTTTGCTACGCTTCTTAACATGTTCTTCCCTTCCCCACTCTTTACATTGTTGCAGACCAAATACTCATTAGAGCATCCGCCCGTAAAGGCAATGTGCGCGCACGGCCATAGCTCGGTGGTGTGGGCGGGGTTCTTACTTAATGCTACAGAAGTGCACTCGTTACAACTCTGTAAACGTCAAAATCAGGGAAAAATGGCACCATCTCTTAAAGATATTTATAGCGGAAAACGTCATAAACTATATCTAACAATGACCTAACAGGAAACCATACTGTTCACTCAAAATTAAACCCTGATCTCTACTAAAATTCTACTCCAAAATTATTTACGCAAAGTTCCTCCAAACCTCAATAAAATCTTAAGCTTCATATAAAAGCCGCAAAATTGCGATAACAAAACTAAAAGTCATTCAATATTTCCATAAACTTCAACGTTTAAATTATTGTCTCAAATATCCAAAAAAACTGTTCAATACGGTAATTAATTGCTCAATTTACCTAAAATTTAATAAACGACAAAATTGGGGTTGTAATTCCTAAATCCGAAAATACACAGCTCATTCTCAAACAAATAAACAAACTGCTGAAAAATCCAGGTAATCAACAGTTGATCAGATGGTTTCTATAAAGTACTTAAAAGTTGCAACTACTCGCAAAGCTATCGTGTGCAAAACTCAATAGCTGATCGGTTAACGACCAATCTACTTTACGTTACTGTATATCTATTAAAACTTATCTTCAACTGCAATTTTATTAAACAGATCAAAATGTCTAATTAACTCTCAAATAATTACGTTAAAGCTTGAATTAAATAATAAAGCAACAAAAAAGATCGTCATCGTAAAGTTATGTAAATCTACAATGTCGGTAAAACCAGTAAATCACTCAATAACTGAATGCAATCCAAAACATCTGATCTTTTAAATTTTGAATAAACTTAATTAAAAATAGCGTCGTGAGAAAGGAAAATGATTACAATAATATCAAACAAAAATGAAATAATACCATCTAGTCATTAACACCTTCGTATATTACATTAAAATTACACATTACACTGGGTGTGTTGATGCGGCAGTTACAAAATACACTAAATTTTATATACCTACGAGGGTTGTCTGTAAATTAAGGTCTCCAATGAGTTCCCGTCGCGAAGGAGCAAGCTAGCTTAAATCTGACAACAGCGTCGTATTCCCACCTCTCTGCGGCGTGCAGTCTTGGTGTAGCAGCCGTTGACGATGCAAAGGAAAATCGACCCTCCCGCCAAGTGCGAATTACGTTCTGTGATTAGATTTGTGTGGTTTAAGGGGTTAACCCCTATTGAAATCCCGCGGGCGTCCATTAGTTTCGGACGAGACAGTGACGAAAATTGAGGAAATTTTGCTTGCGGATCGTCATGTGACTGTGCAAGAGATTGTCGAACTGATAGGGGACATCAGTATGACTAACGTTGACAAGATTTTGACGGACATTTTGAAATATCACAAGGTGTGACATCGACAGTGCCCGCGAGTTTCTGCGCCGTTACCAGGAATAGGATGAGGAATTTCAGGATTCGATTGTAACCGACCACGGGACTTGGGTCCACTACTTTACGCCAGAGACTAAGGCACAATCAAAATAATGGCGTTTGTTCATGAGTTTATTAGTAGAATACGACCAAAACTGGTTTCCGGCCTGACTCACCTCTACTAATTTTAATTAGAGCTCTCTAATAAAAAGGTATACTTACAATTGTCACAAGTTCATTTTTATTTGGTCGTGTTGTCTCTTCAACTGGTATTGTCTAAAATATAAGAGAAATCTTAAATTATTAAATTATGTACTCTATATAGGGGCGTCATTCATCCATAATTCATATACAAATTAAATTAGGAATTTCGTTTGATCGTAGACCTATACTGTACATATGAGTGCATTTCGCGAAAATATTTTCTCATATACAGGGTGGTCCAAAAATTATGAAGAATTGAATTTTTTAATGGTACACTGCGTATTTTCTTGCATAATGTAGTTCTTTTTTGTGCTATTTCTTATTTCCCAAAATATTATTTAATTTGCTTTAGTAGTTTACGGGCAATAAATTAAAAATAATAAAGAATCGTTTTGCACGCCTGGAAAAAATTAGATCTGTTTTGTACGAGCTACTTAGTGTGAACTTTAATACAAGACTAACAATACTTGGACATTAAATAGTTTTTTTTTTCTTATTTGATACAGGGTGTCCAAAATTTGGTTCCAAAACAGAAACCTTCAAACCAGATTTTCTTAAGATTTTCAAATAAATCACCCGGTATATTATTTCACTATCTAACGCAGAATTTAAATACAAATATTTTTGTATTACAAGTGTATTAAAATTCTGGACCGTTATCAGGATATTTATCAAGAACCTCATTATGCCCATTTTATTACCAAAGTATTAAAAAAAAATGTCAGCCATGGAAAAACAACAAAGTTTATTTAACAAATAATGTTGACAGTAGCTCATTTATCTTAAAATATGTTCAAAATGTATTTCAATGAAAGAGATGAAGCGTGTGCTTAGTTGCAATTTGGTAATCAAAATATGCAAAGTAATATTAATAAATAATCTATTGTAAAATATTTTTTTATTTAAAATATAACTATCATCTATAGTAATTTTCACGAGAGCAGTTGCGTCACTAATATTAATACTGTCAGAGGACGCCCATGTTTTCAGATTGTGAAAATTTACAGTTTAACAACTGTCAAATCTCAGCTTCAGGTGTTACGTTTATTTTATCACAATAATAAACTCTAAGCTTTATACATAATGTATTATGCAAATGTTTAATGTCAGAAATGATTGAACCGAACAGAATTGCCAACCTAGATCAGTTCTATCTGCATCCTCTCGTGCACAATAGGCGGGTTCTAAAGGTGGTAATGAAAGAAAGTTAGTTATGACGCAACTGCGCTGGCTCATGAAAATTGGTATATGTATCTTTTTACTCGTCTTAAAATGTGTTAAAATAACTATAGCAGAAACCGAACTGTTGCAACTTCGCGAAAATAGTCCGAATCGAATAGAAGTGTCAAACGGTGACACCAAAATTATTCATTTACACTAACAAAACACAAATAACATTGGGAAAACTGTTAGGTATCCACGGCCTGTTGGAGATCATAAACAACGTGTGGAGTGTCTACCTATTCAAGGATCATTACAATAAGCATAGTATGTTACGCACTTCAAAGAGAAAAATATTGAGTAGTGTAAAACAGGAATTGTGAGGTATACAATAAATATAATTTAGGTTAATTTAATAATAATTTCAGTTACTTACAAATTCTATTATGCTTGGTTCCGTTTTGACTTCAACTGGCACCGTCTGAAAATTAAAGTATGAGGATTATTTATAGAATTCGATCTATTGCAAAAAAATCTTCTTACCGCCACTTCTGAAGACGGCCATTTTCCATTTACAATAATCTAAAAATTAGAATGCGTTAGAAATCTCACACTTTTCATGTACAATACGTTTACTTGATATATGTCACCTAATTGATTATTTTTGTCCATTTCAATGATCTATAAAAAAACATTTGTGCTAAAATTTTGTATAATAACTTTGGATATCGTTGATACCAACCTTTTTAACAGTATCAGGCTGCAAATCCAGTTTAACTCCAGGTTGACCCTTAAAAATAAGTACAATTGAGTAACTTTCTGTGGTAGTCAAAAGCTAAGAATGAAATCGATGAATCATTTGCACTTTATATTCAAAGTTTTAATCACAATGTCTACAACAAGTAAAATACACCCACGCATTACACAAAATTAAAGAACACCGAACGCGTGTCAACAGCTAAGCGGTCGATCGCTGATACTGATACCTCCTGGTACGTGAGGGTTTTTTTGTTTGTTACAGGTTCTGACACAGATTCAGTGTTCTGCACCCACATAAAAATTACACTATAATGCCAGCATTGTGCTTTTAGTGCTTTCGGTACTATTAACCCTGTAGTAAAAGTTACGAGAAGGAGTCGACGAACCTAACAGAAAACTGAATCAGATCCACCAAAAGTGATCCAGTCATACAAGTATATGGTAGGAGGCAAATATGGCATAAAAATTCGATGAGAAAAGTAGTACTGGCCTTTATTCACTAGTTTTAGGCATGACACTGACAAATGCCTGGATTCTGTACAGCTCCCGAGCTTGGACCTGTTAACCAAAGCGTAGGTACAAAATGAAAAGGTCTGAACCAGACATGCAGGAAGATGTTAGGTAGGACCATAGAGAACACCTCATTCAGCATCGCGAAAAATAAAGAAGAGGTCAAAGAAAATGTTGTAAAAGTAAGCCAGCAACCTTTTGTGTGAACTATGATGTTACTTTGTGCACGCCCTGTTTTTTACCTTATCATACGCAATAGTGACTTTATTTTGGTATAAAATCGTTCTGTATTTATTGAAACTTATTGTAAAAATAAAACTATTGTTAAATGGTGTATCGTATGTGTCCAGTGTCCTACATATAGGATAGCCTTTTTTGTTAAAAGATAACATAGAATATTTTCTTAAATATTTTTTTTGTGCGTTTGGGACGAAATTAAATACAAATATACAACGGCGTCTTGTACGTGCGGAAAACAAATATACCGGTGCGTGTAAATAGTAAGTTGGTTAAGGTTAAGTGTTAATAAATAACTGTGTTTAAATGAATAATGGTTTTAGTGTGGTGTGCTTTTAGGTCGGTAAAATATCAGAAAATGCCAAAAATAAAATGTACATTTACTTTGGAAAGTGAACATCCATTTCTTAAAAGGACAACCTCAGATAGTGATGTATAGTGCTTAAAATGTTGTGTACAGCTTTCACTTGGACATATTTTTCAATACATTGTTCAACACATATCGGTACAAGCATAAAAAGTCTAGTAGTAGCAAAGTGTCTTTTTTTCGTAAGGGCACATTCGAAAGTGAAGAACGAAACCTGGCTGCGATTCAATGTACTGGGTCATACCGCAACGTGATTCACAGCCTGTCCTCTAGTTCAATGGATTGCAAGTGCAGCTGAAAGTAGTGTGTGTAACATTTTACAAAGAAAATCATCAGGCTTCGTGCAAAATAATCTTGGATGGTCAGTTTTGTAACAATCTAAACCGATTATATTCTTCAAAACTGTATTCAAACATCAGCAGACTGCTTGCCCATTGACATCGAAGCCATTATTGTGAAAATCTATGGCTATTCCTACAATTACATTGTTGGAGTTGAACAATTAAAAGAATTTTGAGAGTTCGTTAATGTTGAACACCAAAAACTGTTAGTTTACAGTAAAAGCAGATGGTTAGCGTTGTTAGCTTCATAGAAAGAATATTATAAACGAAACCATTACAAAGTTACCTTATTTCTCAACGAGGATGTCCCACATTCATCCTTAATAGCTTCAAAAACAATTTTTTGGTTATGGTTTCTTCACTCACAAACTTCTATATTTCATAAATATGTGCTGCAAGTGGAATCTGAACAATTTTTAATAGTAGAAGTATACATGGTTCAATCAAATTTAAATCAACAATTAATACAACCGACAACTGAAGTCTTTTTGCCAAATGGAGTTAACGATATTATAGTAGCTTTGGTAAATGAAGGAAAAGACCTAGCCGTAACTCAATTTAAAACGTCAGTGCCCATGCTTTATGCTACTTGTATAACCTATTTGGGTGAATGGATGGAACTCTGAAGATTCTCAAGCGTTTCGTTGGGTATTGTTAAAAAAATACTTCTGTGTTCAGAGCTCATTACCTGCTTTACAAAAACAACACCCTACAATTAAGTGCATTAAAAAATATACATATAGTCAAAAAACAAAAGAGTAGGGAGATGTGTCTGTTTTTATTGACAAACAATGGGTCGAACTTTTTAACCACACATATTAAACATTGTTGAAATGTGCATGTGTTTACCAGGATCCAACGCAAACACAGGAATGATTTTTTCTGATATGAAAAAAATTCTACCCTTACTGTAAGGACTTAATAAGGATCTTTAAAGACAAAACATAGTTTTGAAATGAATTGCCTTGATTTTTAGGAATCTCGTAGATCGCCCAGATGTTCTACGAATGCATGCAATGGAAAGATATACAAATCAGTAACGTTTTGATTTTTTGATACTAACTATGTACTTTTAAAAACCGAAGTAGAATACAGAATTAAATAGATTTTTATTATTTCCTTTTGACACTACTGCATTTTGACATGGGACACGTAAAAACTTACTATAAACAACCATTACATTTGTCCCTTAGGCTAGAAAGCATAACTCATAATTTTGTATCTAATTTGAAAGAAATTTTTCTCTCTTCTTCCCAACGTCGTTTTATTTTACGGGCACACCGGGCACATGCCCGGGATCCCGCGCCGCTTGACGCCGGGAATACAGGACCATTTGTAAAAAAACATCGAATTATCAGCAATGTCGAAAAACAATGGACTATCTCAATTTCTGCCTTCGTCAGTACACTTATGTAAACAACGTTTTGAGGAAAACAATGTGTTTGCTACTTTGCTTCGGCTCCAGCCTACGGTCAACCAGTAGGAAGGACGGCCTAAACCTCGTTATTTAATTGTCCCATATCTCACAATTGGCAGACTCGTCTCTTCCCATCAGAGGCTTTCGTCTCGGTGTTCGCAGCAGCACTCAAAACAGTCAAACTTGTGTTTAACTAATGTTCTCTCCTTGCTGCCTCGTCATGTGCGTGAAAAATTCGGGTATGTACGCAGTAGAGATACAAAGTTCATGAAACAGAAACGTGCGGGTTAAAACGAGAGAAGGAATTAGAACATGTATCCACTCGTTGCCAAAACGCTGTTTGTTGTTTTCGCTTGGTGCTTAATATACACAATGAGCGAGAACGCGCTTAGCACCCTACGAAAAAAGTAAATACAAACATTTCGGAGTGCTGCCTATCTATCTATCATTTTTCTCGATTATTAATTTGTTTTTGTTCATAGCTCAATAATCCGAAAATGTAAGTTGTGTTGTAGAACTAAGAGTAGTACTGACAGAAACCAAGAGCGGGTTCGTGTTCAGTGGTACCGTATACGTGCACAAGGGTGAGTACAAGTTTTCAAGGCTATTTATTAATTCATATACAGGGTTTTTCATAATAAGCCTCTAAAATTTTAAAAGCGTATAGAACGTTAAAAAATAAATAGATGATCTCCTACCAATAATTTCACAAAAATCAATTTAAAATCACAATTGCAATTTTCTTTGCCATATCCACAAAATGTTGAGCATGTACTAAACAAATTACGGAAATTTCAACGATAAGTTGAAATCTAAGAAGTAATAAACGAAGTTGTTCCCTTTCACATCATGAACTACCATTTGCGAGGGTAGTAGAGCTAAAGATGCAGATTAAGGGTAATTAAAAGTTTAAATTCATTATACGTTTATATATGTATATATATATATATATATATATATATATATATATATATATAAACTGTAAACCTGCACAATTTTCAAATTTTTGTCATGTTTGACACTTTATTAAAGTTGATAGTTATCATACCTATGCCATACGGATAAATGTAGCATTATATTGCAAGTAGAGAGTTCTTCTCTTTCTAACTCGTTCTAACGAATCAATTGTTAGTTGGGTTTACTTGTCAATTTGTTGACTCATTGTGCAAATTTGGTATCAAAATTTTGGGCGTTACTAATTCCTAATGCCTAGACGTAAATTAACATCTGATGAAACAAATAGAGCAATTGATTTGCTACAGGGTGGTCAACGACAAAGTGACGTGGAAACTTTTTTTCAAGTTAGCCAGAGTGTCATTTCTAGACTTTTTAACAGTTTTCAAGAAACTAGATCTGTTGAAGAAAGATCTAGAATTGGGCGCCCATCAATAACTACCCCTGCTGAAGACCGATATGTCACCATTTTTGCACACCGAGAACCTTTGAGCACATGTCGAGCGTTGCGTAGGAGGCTCGCAGAAGCCACAAAATTAATATCAGAAACTGTCAGAAGACGTTTATGGGATGTCAATTTACGTTCTAGACGACTTTTTAGAGGTGTACCATTGACTCGCGAACATAGGCAACAAAGATTAGAATTGGCAAGAGAGCATGTCAATTGGACAGAAGAATGGACGTTGGTACTGTTCACTGATTAATCGAGATATGGTCGTTTTTCGGATTGTCGGCGAACGTGTGTCTGGACAACACCTTTGGTGCCAAAACGTCGGCGATCAGTACAAGAAGTTCACCCTTTCAGAGTAGGCACTGTTTGTGTATTAGGGGCATTTGTTATGATGGCCGTACCGACTTGCTGGTTATTCCAGGAAATATGAATTCAGAACTATACTTGAATCAGGTGATCAACAACATTGTGCTAGAGTTTCATGCTGCTGTGGGTTCTGGTTTCCTTTTCTTGGATGATAGCGCCTGTCCACACCGATCCATGACAGTTACGGATGCAATTGAAACCAATGGAATTCCTCATTTAGCTTCACCTTCTCTGTCGCCTGATTTAAATCCGATAGAGCATGCTTGGTATCAGTTGCAGAGAGCTTTGGATCATCATAATCCCCAACCACAAACAATGGAAAAATTGAGAAATTTGCTTCCACAACTCTGGGAACAGATTCCGCAAGAAAACTTTAATAATCTCATAACCAGCATTCAAAGACGTTGCCAAGCTGTATTGAAGCCCACGGAGGACATACTCGTTATTGCTAAAAGGGAAATTTGTGTTCGTTTTCTTTGTTTTTTGATTAATTTGAATTAAGTTATTAGTCACTTTCACCGAATTTTCATTTTTTCTTGTCTTTTTGTTCTTAATGTGTAAACTTTTTTGTAATAAAAAGCAAGCATTTAAAAACTAAATAGCTTAAAATCGTCTTTGAAAATATTTTTTTCTTTTGAAAAATCAAATTTTCCATAATATCCATAACTTATGTGGAGCAGTTATATATATATATATATATATATATACAGCGATGCGGTCTTTTTCGTTAAAATAAGTACACGTTGTAGAGTCAGTCAAGTGGTGTACCTTTCTCGTGACATAAAAGCAACGCCTACGATGAATTTTTGTTCATTAAGGTATTTAGTATTAATTTTGAACTGAATGAAATGTCAAAATATATATCTATTTTCATCTAATTTGATAAAATTTCTTATAATCTTCTCTTTATCGATGTTTAAAGAAAATGGCATCAAGACTATATCATTACCACGCTTTTTGTTCTCTAGGGACGAATATGAGTTACAAACACGAGTATGGTGCAAAAAGCGACTAAAGAAGAAACCAAGAGAAGATTTCGTAAAACAACTGAAACCAATCATCAACTCCTTCTCGCCTCAACCACAACACCAAGATGCAGATGATGAAATGCCAACTTGATCTGCGGCATCACAATCCCAATGTTAACCCGACACATCAAGTTGAGGACCAACTACAAGTACGCCTAATTCCATGGACGTCCAAGTTGAAGATTCCGACGAAGAGGAACTTGAAAGCACCAACCGTGAGGTGCACAGCTAGGCAAAGGACCCTCTACCCATCGCAATATAGAAAAAATGGCCTTATAAGAAAAGGTGATACCAATTTCAAAATGGGCCGGCACTATGAGTTTATTTAACACGTTATTATTATTGCTGTAGAAGTGAAATAGGCTAAACGTTCTTCAATTATAGTGGATTCAACATATGATATTAGTCATCATGATCAACTGACGTTCATTCTAAGGTATATTAAAGAAGGGTTAGTGGTAGAGAGATTTTTCGGGTTCATTCTTCTTAAGAATCACACCGTTGCACACATAGTAGGGATTGTTACCACAAAAATAAAAGAGTTAGAGATAGACATCAAAAATTGTAGGGGCCAGGCTTACGGTAACACTTCTAATATGGCAGGTCAATACAATAGCCTTCAAGCAAAAATACGAGTAATTTCTGTTAATGCTTTATATACTCCATACACAAATTACTCTTTGCATCGTGTGTTTAATTGTGCATCAGAAAGTAGTTTAGAAGTTTCTGATTATATTGCCACGACCCAAAGTATTTTCGTATGTTTTACTCCATCTCGACTGAGGTGGAAATTATTAACAGATATAGTATGTACCTTGAAAAGGTTAGTAGAAGCGAGGTATGAAGCTGTTGATGCTTTGAGTAAGCATTATCAAAAAATTAAAGAAATATTTTTTAAATTAACGAATGACCAAAACTAGAAGCTAGCTACACGAAATGAGGCATCAGCTCTTTATAAACTTTCGAGTTTATGTTTTTGACAACTATTTGGAAAAAAATTTTGTACCGCATGTATGCTACTTCCAAAACCTTACATGGTGTTGCGATGAATATTTGTACTGGTGTGGATTAATTTCAGTCATTTAAATCTTTTGTTGAACAATTCAGACACAGTTTCTATAACTTAGAAACTGAAGCGAAAAAAATAGTATCAATTGAGGATTTCAAGTATCGTGATCAAAATAAAAGACTGAAGAAAAGAAAATTAATTTCCAAAAAATTGGGAAGAGGAATTAACGAAATCAAATTTAATGCAGTAATACAAAAGAATTGCTCGTTATAAATGAAATATGAAAACGAAATTTTGTTGGTTATTAAAATTAAACGAACGTTTAAAAATGAAGTAGGCATTGTTACGATGGATATATCAACTGACAAGCTTGCAAATATTTGTCAAAATACATCAGAGGGAGTTATAGATCTATAACTCCCTAGAGAGTTATGAACATGTTTACAGTTACGATAAATAAGGGTTTATTTGTTTATAATGTATTGGTGTGAAGTAAATAAGTAAATAATTTTTTTTTGGAAAAAATGATTTCATTTAATTTACTTATTATAATTTTAGTGTGCCTTGTATTTATTTGTATTGTACACACTATATTATATACACTGCATTATATTAGCACTCAGATTATTGAGGCACTGAAATTGTGTATTACTATTAAAACAAATAAATACTATTATTATTAAATAAACATTAAATAAACCTTGGTATTAGTTTTGAAAGCTACTATCTACTTCTTATTCTTTTGTAATATTTCACGATTTTTTCCAGAATATGAAATTGATATGTATTTATATTCAATGCACTTATTTTTTATAAAATTGTAGTACCCTTAAGTAAACATGCGACTATCACTAATTCGAAACCTCTTTTTAATTTCTTTCAACATTATTCATTATTTTCTTTTGTCAAATTTTTAGTTCTAGAAAGCAAGTTGACATAAGTAGGTTTCACCTTTTTCTTTTATCATTCTTTGTTAAACCATACATTTTGATGCCATCGCTACTTTAGTCAGGTATATTTAAATTGAACTGCACATCCTGTAATTATGCTTATATTGGGAAAACAGGAACTCTGATATTAGATACAAAAATTACCTTAGATGTTACAAATGTAAGTACAAAGACAAATTAAATTATCTGAATAATTAATAGTGAATAGTAACCTTATGACTTCACAAAACAATATTACATTTTTGTAATAATAAAGACAACTTTGGTGTTTTCGAAGCATTCGAAATTTACATACATAAACAGATAGTATTTTTAATAAACGGACAAGTGGATCTTATAGGCTCACCTTTAACAGATATTTAAATATAGAATTATAATCTACGCCAGGTTTGCTGTTTTACGTTAATAAATTGTTACATAATCACCGTCTCATAAAAATCCGTAAACCAAATACGCCATATTAGTTTCTTACATCCAAGCATTTAATCATACCTTAGCAAATAAGCTAAACCACATAATAACTAACAAATTAATGCACAAACGAAAGCGATTTGTTAAAAATTCTTTAGAACTAATTAATAAACTACAACACACAAAATTACCACTACCTAAAAAACTTATTTTTATTTTACTTGTATGTTTCATAAAATAACTTCTCAGCGTTTATTCAATAATTTTTTATTTAAGGATAATGTTAAAATAGATACTACAATGGAGTTAATTCAATTATTTGATCTCTATGTTAACCAAAAGTATTTCTCATTCAATAAGATGTGTTAAGAAAAAATGGTTTACCTATGTACAGCCCAATTTCGAAAATTTTGGCTAACAGAGGTTTAAATACCAAATTACATCTCATACCTAACCAACCATCTGGATGAGACAGCTCACAGAGGTGCAGCGGTTATAATAAAAAATCAATAGTACAACACCAACTCCACCCTTATACAACTGCAAAAGTTCAAGCTTCAAGTATAAAAGTAGAAACTCTTAACTTCAGACTCGTGATAGCATCGGTCTATTACCCTTCGCGGCGTTCCATCTCCGTTGAAGAATATCAGAACTTTTTCCATTCCCTCGGCGACAAGATCGCTGCTGGAGGACACTGGGATGCCAGAAATACTATATAGGGAATAAGGCTAATTAACCCTAAAGGAAGAAATCTTTCACGGATAGCTCACGACCTCAACCTCAATTTCCTCAGTACCCAGAGAACCTACATATTGGCCTAGTAACTCAAATAAGTTACTGGACCTTCACAATTTCGCACTAGTCAGAAGTATAGAAAATACGTGTCTCAAAGCAGAGTCCAGATTTGATTTATCCTCAGACCATTCACCAGTATTAGTAACTCTCAGCACTACAGTCATCACAATGGAGGCTCTTGCAAGATTATGCTCCAAATACACAGACTACGGCACATTTAGAGCAATACTTGATCAAGAACTTATTCCTGCTGTTAACTTCGTTTAAATTAGAAGAAGCCACACAGTACTCCACTACCTTAATACAGAATGCTGCTTGGCCATCAACAGCTACTAAACCCAGAAATATTCCGGAAAACAACAACATTCCTCGTCATATACGCAACCTAATTGTGGAAAAGCGCAGGGCTAGAGAACAGTGGCAACGAAGTAGGGTCAGAACGGACAAATCCATCTATAACAGACTTACGCATCAATTGCATAAGGCTTTAGAAGATGCACGCAACGAAACTTCCAAACATTATATTACTCAGCTTTTCGCTCTATATGGAGAGCCACCAAAAAATTAAAACGGCCAACTATAGCAATTCCGCCAATTAAAACAATCGACGGCAGCTGGCTAGATCAGACCAGGAGAAATCTAATACATTTTCTAAACATTTAGCAAACGTTTTCGTTACACCTCCAGATCCAGTAAATGGTGACGCTACGCAAATTGAAGAGTTCCTTGATGCACCTTGTCAATTGTTATCTACTTAAAACCTTCTCGCCAGCCGAAGTTCGAAAACAAATTCAGACTACAAAAACTTAAAGGGACCTCGATAAGACTTAATAGTAGGAGAAGCTCTACAAAACCTATCTAGAAAAGGTCTAGTCTTCCTTACTACTAACAGCATCCTCAGATTGGATTACTTTCCTATCCAATGGAAGCATGAGCATGTAATCATGATTGCTAAGTTTGGAAAACAACCCACATAACCTCTATCCTATAGACCCATAAGTCTCCTGCCTCTAATGTCAAAAATCTTTGAAAAACTTCTCCAAAGAATTAAAAACACCTTAGGCTTAGGTTCACTAATTCGATAACACCAATTTGGATTTCGAGAGCATCACTCGACAGTGCACCAAGGTCATAGAATTGTTAACATGATCATGGAGACCTTAGAAACCATAAAAACCTGTGCAGGCATATTTTTGGACTTCGAACAGGCTTTTGACAAAGTCTGGCATGACGCTGTGCTCTACAAACTCGTGATACTCTTCCCAATCCAATTATACCTTGTACCCAAATTCTGCCTCAGTTAAAGGACGTTCTAAGTAAAAATTAATGATGCAGTAACTGATCATCACAATATCAATATCGGGCCACTTTTCTACCTACTTTATACCCCTGGCATACCGGCCACCCAGCACACCATCGTAGCAGCATTTGCGACAAGTCCCATAAGTGTCTCAGCGGGTACAGCAGCAACAAAATTACAAAGCCACCTCAATTTAATAGAAGATTGGTTTACAGTAAATAGAGTAACTTTCACCAATAAACGTGTTCAGTCTCCACAGTTAACAATTTATAATACCCCAACACCAATTAAGTCCGAAGTGTAAAATCTGGGTCTACACCTCGACCAAAATTTAACTTGGTGTAAACATATAAAAACTGAAAGAGACCAATTAACCCTCAAACTCCGACAGATGGACTGGCTCCTTATCCAATAAGGTCCCTTGGTATGTCAGAAATGATACTATACACGCTGGCCTATAAATTCCCTATGTAGATGATAAAATCCGCAAATTCGTAAGAACCTCCCATAATAAGCTCTAATAACACTCCAACTAGTTCATAAATCAACTTAACTCACAGTTAGAAGGTTAAAACGTCAGTGGTCGCATGACTTAGCTAGGGACTAATATATTACTCGTAAGTGGTTTCAGCACTGGCTGAACCCTTTCATGTCTTATTATTTTATTTTAATACAAGTATAACAAGTTTGAGTTCACTATATTCTGTAAACCTACACATACACATATTGCAATTCCAAACGATTCATGTTACCACAAGATACATAGACTGACTGCACATAGATGATTAGTACACAGAGCAATGTCATTACCATTAACCAAATAAATTTCAATAAAGAACAATCAATTATAAAACAAATTGCATAAGCAAATGTTTATTTTTCAAATATAATTGACACTTTAGTTAAAAATCAAAAGTACAAATTATCGATCAAAAACATTTATCCAGTTAACACAGGATGGACAAAAGATAAATACTTAGGAATTTCATGTTTTGGAAAAATACCAGAAAAAGTAACAGACATATTACAAAAGAACAAAAAGTACAACGTAACTTTTAAAACTAATACCATTGTTCTTAAATGTTTATTTACTACGAAAGTTTCAACTAACGATATATTGAATAAATAAAATAAAATAAATCAAATTCTGCCAAACCTATAATAGTAAGTAATTACCTTATGAATTCATAAAACAGTATTAAACGTTTACATTTTTGCAATAAAAAAGATAAATTATATGTTTTGGAAGCATTCGACATTTAGGAACATAGACGACGGTACCTTTAATGAACGAACAGCTTGATCTTATATACTCGTCTATAACAGATAGAATTATAATTTACATTAATTTTGCTGTTTGACATTAATGATTTGTTACACTACCTACTTGTTATATCTTTTCTTGATAGTGATACATGTTATATTGAAACGCACTGACAAATCAATATCTATATAAAACATTGTAGAATTATATTTAAAGCTTTAAATATTGTGAAGTACCTACATATCTTAAAATCTTCCATTTTGTTTGTCTATTTCATTTTTATTTTAATTCGAAGCCAAATATGGAAAGTCAAGACATGAAACGTGAATATCACTTATTTTAATAGTTTTTATATTTTTGTAAAAATCTGAATACATACTGAAGCACAATAAAGCACTACTGAAGCATTAACTCTTCGCACCCTTAATAAAATCATAAAAGCTTTGTTAAACAAGGGAAGACGTCGTTATTAATTGCGCATTAATATTGTTGGTGCAATTAATACATTATTTTTGAATTTTTTTTAATTTTAATAAAAAAAAATCTTACCACACTCTTTTCGGCTAACTTATAGATGTACAATAGTATTCTGGCCTAAAACGCATATTTCAGAACGAATATGAATAATAAACTGTAACTTACTTGTTCATCTGGAGTTAAATTATTTAATTGTAGATTAACCATGTTCTAAAACCAAAACGTAGAATTCGATCTAAGGATAATTGTGAGAACGAGACCCTACCTGTGTATCTTTTGTGAAACTATTCCAAAGAAGCTTAATTTTTGCCTAAAAAATTGTCCAATGAAATGAGTCATTTTAAAGCACTATCTAGAAGTATTACCTGCAATTCTGGTTTTGATGGGAACAAGTTAGTAATATATACTTCAGTCTAAAAAAATTCAGTTATTATTATAGTCCCAAATTTATCCAAAATATTTGAGTTTCTAACCTCCTTACTAGGTTCTGGCCATTTCCCGGTATCAATTACTATGTTAATATCGCCCAAACCGTTGCTTTGGTCCAGTTTTATGACCTAATATAGAATCTATGTATTTTGTTTGTCACAGTTCAAAGTTCTTACTTTTAATATGGTATCCTCATCCAAATTTATTTTCACTCCAGGTTGGCCCTAAATATTAAATAGATTCAATATAAACGTAAATGTTACAAACAAAACAAGCTTGTATCTGGCATACGTTATCGAGGATAAGAACATCATTTAGTAATGCTTTGAATACTTACCACCTTTGGTCCAGCCAGTTTAATTAAATACAAAAGGATTCGTCTCTGAAAATTAAATTTGCAAAATATTTTAAGCAAAACTGATTATTCTGCAACATACCTGATGATCTAGACTCAAACTGCCCACTAGCTTGTTAAGAAGATTCTAAAAAAACAGAACATAACTAAAACATCGTTAACATAGCTGCGCTACTCACTTGTGCATTTGGTGTCAAACTGTTCCAGAAAAGATTAATTTCCACCTATTAACAATAACATTAACACTGGTGCTGATTTTTCTTAACTCACCTGTAAGTTTGGCTGTGTAGGGAATAGTGTATTGATTTGAATTTCGCCCTTAAAAAAAATAAGAATTAGTAATAAATACTAATTGTTCGAAAAGTATGGAACATCCCATATACCTACATAAATGTTAATTCTACCAATAAATGTCTTTAATAAAAGCTGTTCTACACTATTTTGTTCTTTATAAACCTCAGTTTGTACAGATTTTGCACTTTTTTTGAAACAGTGTAAAACTTTAGTGGCCGCAGATACAAAATTATTTGGTCAAACGTTACTAAAGGTTTTTCAATACAAATTTAGACTCATGTTTGCTGGATTATTCATTGAAGTAATTAGATTCATCTTCTACCAAAGTGGGATGTAAATGCTGATAAAAATTTGTGTACGCCGCAAATCTTAAATTTAAGTAAAGTGGGGTGAGACTGATATGGGCAATAAACAACTATTATTATTATTTATGGGGCGAGATTTATTTCTAGATCTCTCTATGATTATATTTAAATTTTCGCGTCAAGCCGAAAACGCCAATTTCCGGCATTCAGTTGCAATGGTATACCGCATCGTAATTCCAGTTGGTTCACAGGATCTGAACGATCCGTTACTTTTTTGACAGCGACCGAAACGTGAAACGTGAACGAGTGAAAAGTAAATGATTTTTGTAAGTCTACAAATTTTAGCTGTTATAACGGTATTTACGGATTCTTAGCTGTGTGTGTTTTGGAAGGCTATACATTGATTCATTGGGAGGTCAGTATTTCAAGCCACAGGTCAGTAGAGGTTTTTATTTTTCTGAAATAACCTGGAAATTACAATGGGTTGAAATTGATCACTGAAAGAAAGTGATCAATCTCATCCTGTTCCATTAGCATATGGATAGATTAGTTACCTACGTTGCTCTATTGTCAGGTTGAGAACATAAGATGGACAGAATACGCAAAAAAAAGGCCTGGCAACAAAAATTACGGAAATTTTTCAGAAGAGCAAATAGAATCTGCCCTCAGAGATATTGCAAATGAATAACAACCCGATTCCTCCTTTTCAATTGCCAATGAAATGATTCCATCATTGAAACAAAGTACATAAAAAATGGGCATAGGTCTGTAAGATTAGAGCTTATTGCCGTAATTATTTCAAATTAAAATGGAAATGGCAATGGAAATGGAAATGGAAGTGGAAGTGGAAGTGGTAGTAGAAGTAGAAGTTGAAGTGGAAGTTGAAGTGGAAGAGGAAGTGGAAGTGGAAGTGGAAGTGGAAGTGGAAGTGGAAGTGGAAGTGGAAGTGGAAGTGGAAGTGGAAGTGAAAATGGAAGTGGAAGTGGAAGTGGTAGTAGAAGTAGAAGTTGAAGTGGAAGTGGAAGTTGAAGTGGAAGTGGAAGAAGTGGAAGTGGAAGTGGAAGTGGAAGTGGAAGTGGAAGTGGAATTGAAGTGGAAGTGGAAGTGAAAATGGAAGTGTAAGTGGAAGTGGTAGTAGAGAAGTTGAAGTTGAAGTGGAAGTGGAAGTGGAAGTGGAAGTGGAAGTGGAAGTGGAAGTGGAAGTGGAAGTGGAAGTGGAAGTGAAGTGAAAGTAAGTGAAAGTGAAAGTGAAAGTGAAAGTGAAAGTGAAAGTGAAAGTGAAAGTGAAAGTGAAAGTAAAAGTGAAAGTGAAAGTGAAAGTGGACGTGGACGTGGAGGTGGAAGCGGAAGCGGAAGCGGAAACGGAAACGGAAACGGAAACGGAAACGGACATGGAAATGGAAATGGAAATGGAAATGGAAATAGAAATGGAAATGGAAATAGAAAGTTACCTCCTTTTTGATCTACAGTTCACGACAGTATCACTAATACAGAACCTGCTTCCATTACATTAGTGCTGTGTAGTGTGGCATATAAATGCTAGAATAATATAACTGACTACAAGAAAAGACAACAATGAAAAGGCGGGATGAAGGTAAGAAACAAGATATTGAAGTTTTGGCATCTTACAATAGTAAACATGTACAACAACGATATGGGGGTGGGCGTGAAAGTGCTTGTCATCAGATGATGGAATATTATCGTTCTTTCTTGTAACTGCGGAATCAGCCCTCAAACTAATTTTTCACCACGTATCAATTGTAAAGTCTTGGAGGGAATAAAGGCCAGACCGTAAAAGGGACAAGGTTAATCCTAAAGATATGTCTTCTACATTTTTGTTTAGACTTGGGCAAAGATTTATTCTCAGGAACAGAGGGCGGCCCACTGCACGATAGCTGAACTTACAGATGAAAAGGAAGTAGAAAGCTCGACAAAAAAAAACCTCTAGAATGCCATGTACTTCGCTGACAAGTATGACAACTTCAATCGTTTTGTCAATTATCGAAGACTTAAAAAACCGTATCTCCTAACGATTAAAAGATTGCAACAACTGCTCCCACGTGAAATATTCTAAGTGTGGCATTAACATGTTTGAACCAAAATACCAGAATTTGTTAGTTTTCACCGAAAAAAATGATGTCGTGTCACAATTCTTCCCAAACTTATTTAGTCCTCTACCATAAAATTGTGTATTGAAAAACTATGAAAATGAATATTCAGAAATTTTGTACTTTTTGGACCTGTTTTGGCAAATATATAACATTAGCCATATTGCTAATTGGTACATTTGGATCTGAAGATTAAAAGGGTCATTAAACCGGGTCCAGAAGAATACGGCGATTTGGCACTGCCGTATGCTCAATTTTCCGTATAGAGCAAACCAGCTCATCTGAAAATGCAATCATACCATGAACATATTTAATTAACTGGTACGCAAAATGGAAAAGAAACGAGAAGCTAACTAACACCAATTTCTTGCTCCGCCACCCTTAAAATAAAAAAAAAATGGGGATGCGCTAATTTACTGCTTTTTTTTGTGAAATACTAACTTATTCTGCATGTTTAAGTAGCAGTTAAACTAAATTCTATTATTTTATCATATTATCAACATCTATCGAGAGCGAATTGTATATACGGCCAATCTGTTTACGACCAGTTGTCGTTAAGACGAATCGGCGATGCGGATTGGCCCAAATCGCTATGACCCAAATTTTATTGAAACCGTTTGAGTTTGAGGCCATCTTTCACCGTATATATCTCCAAAGCTAAATTTTTTCTTTACTTTTATTCTACTGACTCATCACTCGATTTTTAGATTGTGAGGCGTTGTCGGTGTTATTCTAGGAAACTCAGAATTTATTTTCTTTTGAAATAGTTATGCGAACTTTTAACATTTAAAATTTGTTTTTGCAGACATTACAATGCACCCTATTCATTTTTTTTGTTTTACCTTTCAAGCACGTTCGTTTTAACTTGTGATGTAGGACTACCTAAGTTTCATACTGTTAAAAAAAGCAAACTTTAAGAGAGCTTTTGCTTTTGATGTAAAAGTGTTGAAAGGGCATTAGATTACAATGCGTAAAAAACACTGAGCAGCTTCAACCTAAAACGTTTAACGTGGTACATAGGATGGTCCATACCTTTCGGACATTATATTATCTAAAGTCTAGAGTCTGATAACTTTGAATACTGTTACTTCTGAATCGAATCCAACAAATAAAAGCTCAAAACCGAGCTACTTACTACTGTTGGTGTAGGGGGCCATTTTCCTCCTTCAATTATCTACAGAACAAAAAAATAAAATACAGCATTAATTTGCAAGAATACTTACAATTCTAATGTCTTTTAACTGGTCGTTGTTGTCCAATGCGATCACCTAGAAAATATCAAGTTTGTTATTATGGAGGTGCGATGTAACACATGCTTAATGTGCGTTTATTACAAAGCATGATGATCCACACCGAAGATTGGTGGAAAGCCGGAAAGGTATTACACTTGTACAAACGTACAAGGGAATTGCAGACTTTTATTCAAACGGTGCACAAAGTTCTGTGTAAACTTTGGTAGGACGATATTTTCAGGCCAAGATAAGATAAAGATATTGTGTATCTGTTGGTTGAAAACTCGTTGGTTATCTAGATGCATAGTATTGAAGGCCCCCCTAAATGCACGTATTTATTATCATATTTGGATAAGGTGACTATGCAATTTGATATTTTTCGATAAAATTACCTTTTCAGCTCTTTACTCTAACGGCAGTTGCTTAACAAAGTATAAACTTTATTTGGAATTATAGAACATAGCAATAGCAGATGGTGAATATTTCAAATGCATGAATAATCACTTCTTTACACCCAGAATGCAAGAACTAGTTCTGTTCATAACACAGCTTATGAAACGAATAGTCTGCCCAATATATTTCCCAGACGTCTAATTTCTGGTTATACAGACAAGTTACATCAAGTATGTTATTCAAGAATGTACAGTATGTCCACATTACGATTTGATTAAATGGGTAACTTTCTTAATATTAGAGCAATCGACTTGAAGTTTCTGCTTCCCTGTGTTCGATTTTTGAGACAAAAGCGATGACGTAAACAAATTATTTTAGAAATACAGGGCGAAATTGAAAATTGTCCAATTTCGCGAGAGTGTCATATCTCCGCTATCATAAAAGATATTTACATTATGTAAACACACCTTTTTCAGAGGATCAACAAGGCATCGCCAAATTTCCCCCGACGTTTCGGCTCCTAGACAACACCATCAGGTCAAAAGAATTAAATACGGACGTGAATTTGTTATTTATTATTTTTGTTTGCTTTTAGCTATTCTAAACAAAGTAAGACAAAAATTGCCATACTTTTACATTTAGTCTGTCAACAGTCCATCAAACATGTTTCTCTCATTTTATTTTTACTACGGTCCTGGACATAATATGAATGAACGAAAAGCCAATGCTGCAATGATATTGGCTATCAGTACAAGTAATATAATACCACAAACCTACTTAAAACTACTTACAGTTATACAGGCTGAGGCACCGGAAACGAAACAGATCGAATATCTTGAAGACAAATTTTGTTTTGGAGAAAATGCAACAATAGGCAGATTTTTATTTCAATGGGGACATCTTTCCATTGTATCCCCCACTGTCTTACATCTCTACCACCCCCCACCCCTCTCTGTCATTATTACCAATAAAATTTAAACAGGGAGGGTACTAAGTGTGGCACATCATTGAAAAAGTAATTTTATAAGGAATTTGGCTATGTGACAGTTTATTATGTAACTTTTTATTTTACCGCCTTCTTGCGGAAACAAAAAATGTTCCGTATTTCAAATAACGATACTTCATTTGAAAGCCAAATTCAACAATTTAATGCAAATTCATAACACAAATCAAAAAAATTGGAAAAGTCCAAATTAATTTGGAAAACCTATTAAAACTCTCATTTCAGTAATTAAATACTAAATTAATTTACCGCAACAACTTAAAATAAAAATAAAGGTTTTCGTTTCCGTAACTACGTATTTAATATTTCTTTTTCAGTTTATTGTCATTAGTACCTCAAGTCTATTAACGAGTAAAACATAAAAACGGTTTATTCTATTCAGGAGAGAGGAAATTGTTGAAGATTATTTAAAAAATAATCAATGTGCTAACAATGCCTGTACAATTTTCAATGAGCGACACCCAAACAAACACGTACGTTTTGGAACTATTTTTAAAATTTCGACAAACAGGATCTTTAAAAAATAAAAAACGGCACATTGAAAACCCACTAAGAAACGAAGCGATAGAGGTTTTACGACCAGTTACGGATTCAACTCTTACCACAAGAAAGCTTGCAGAATTATCTGGAGTAAGTCAAGGTACCGTCGAGCGAATTTTGAACGCCAACAAATTCCATCCCTCTAAAATTCATCTGGTTCATGAACTCAAATTTTCTTTCTAACATTTGTTTTTCGGATGAATAAAGTTTTTATCTCAACTCGACTGTCAATCGACATAACTGTCGGTACTGGTCACATTCCAATCCAAGTGTATTTCAAGAAGTACATACTCCGTACCCAGCAAAGTTAAACGTTTGGGCGGGAATATTTGGTAATCGGATTGTTGGTCCATTTTTTTTACTAGCTAATTTAACTGGGGGTATGTATTTTGAATTACTCAAAGACACCGTTAACCCAACAAACATAATAGAAAACGATAACCGATACTTTGAAGATCTCCGAACATTTCAACAAGACGGAGCTCTTCCACGTTTTGTTGTAGCGGTTCGTCAGAACTTAAAATGGAAGAGATCCTACACATTGGATTAGACGAAGAGTATTTATTGAATGACCCCTCCGCCCTACTGATTTATCCCCCTTAGATTACGTTTTATAGGGATATTTGGAAAGTAAAATATACGCCACCCAGCCAGGTTTATTAAAAAAGTTACGTGAACGTATTATTACCGAATATCGCTAAATAACTCTAGAAATGCTCCAAAACGTTAGACAACGTTACGAATACAATTTATATTCATGTATGGCAGTTAATGGAAAACACTTTGAGCATCTACGGTGAATTAATTTAGATTTTAATTATTGAAGTTAGAGGTATAGTAGGTTTTCCAATTTAATTTTTGTTTATACACTGTACACTTTTCCAATTTTTTCATGTGTATTGTGAATTGTGCATTAAATTGTTGAATTTCGCTTTTAAATGAAGTATCGTAATTTGAAATACGGAACACTTTTTGTTCCCGCAAGATAGCGGAAAAATGAAAAGTTGCATAATGAACTGTCACATAGCCAAACTGCTTATAAGATTACCTTTTCAATGATGTGTCACACTTAGTAGTTTCCCTATTTAAATTTTATTGGTACTAGTGACAAAGGGGGTTGTAGGACAGTTGGGAATATGACCGAAAGATGTTCGCTTTTTATCGCATAGTTTGGGAACGGCTCGGAATCTCGTCAGTTCAAAAATGTCTTTTTATTAAACTCTTAAATGCCCAACTTTTCTCCCATTTGACCGAAACTATATCTTACCGTTTCCGAAATCCTCATAGTGGCCCTCCTTATCTTGGACATAATATATATACAGGGTAGCGCATTAGTGTCCCATATCTCCTTCATTTAAAGAGATACAAAAAAAAATTAAATACAAAAGTTGTAAGATATGTTCCGGTGCATATTCCAAAAATATTTTTAATTATACAGGGTAGATCATAAAAGCTTAGAAGTAATTTTAAGTTTTTTTTTAAATAGAAAACCCTATATATTATTACATATTTAGATTCTACATACAATTTTAGACACATTTTATGTATAATGTCCTATACCTAAGTCTAACCGTTTTTGACAAATTTCAAATTCTTTGTCAAAAACAACGTTTGCAGGCCAAAACATAGGTGGAAATCTTTTCTAAACGAAGCCTTTATCAATTAGTTATGGTTGGTTTCCTTGGAAATGGGGACCTACTCTAATGGCTGTATTGATATTTTTGTAATACATTCATACAGGGTGATCAAAAATGGACAATAAAAACTAGATTCAAAAAAACCTATAGTCATTTTTTTTTATGGAATAATGGAAACCCCCTATTTTTTTATTGTAAAAAGGCTATACGGCTTTCAAGTTTTGTTGTTAGTTGGCCGTGACGGCGAGGCGTGGCATATAAAAATAATAGAGATCATCAGAAACGTCATTATTTATTGTCAGTTGATAATTTGTGTGATGCATTAGTGTATTTTATAGCAAATTGATTTAAAACTTGAATTAAAATTGTAAATAATGAATTTTTCGCAAGCCGAGATGGTTGGTATGATTTTTGTTTTGGAAGCTAGTGATAAGAATAGGTACGGTCTTAGCAAGAAGACTGTATCAACAACGGTTTTCAGAGAGACGGCAACCTGAAAGAGGGGCATTTGAAAAGCTTTTGGAGCGTTTTGAAGGAACTGGCAATGTGTTATATGAAAAAAATACTAGGGAAAAACGTGCACAGACTGAGGAAAATCAATTAAATGTACTATTAACACTTACCGAAAGTTCATATATTGGACAACTACCCATTTCTCAGCAGGTTGGTGTTGAACGACGTATGGTACAGCGCATATTGAAGTCTCAAAAAATGCACCTCTACCACATTCAACTACTTCAAGAGTTGGTTCCTGAAGATTATCAAAGACGACTAGAATTTTGTCAATGGGCTCAAAACAAACTAAACCGACAAAGAAATTTTGTTCATTTGATTTTATTTACAGATGAGGCCACATTTCACAAAAACGGAAGTGTAAACAGACACAATTTTCATTACTATTCTACCGAAAATCCACATTTTGTAAGATATACTTCTCAAACTAGATGGTCTTTAAATGTTTGGGGAGGTGTTGTCGGTAATCATGTAATTGGACCCTATTTTTTTGATCGACGAGTAACAGGGGAAGTATACTTAGACTTTCTACAAAACCATCTACCTAATTTGTTGCCTCAAGTGCCACAGGATACGCAACAAGAAATGTGGTTTCTTCATGATGGGGCCCCAGTACGTCATACAGGTCCGATAATAACTTTTTTAAATGCTAGATATCCAGAATGTTGGATTGGGAGGGGAGGGCCTGTTGCTTGGCCTGCTAGATCCCCAGATCTTACTAAAATGGACTTTAGCATATGAGGGTACGTCCCATTATAATTATAATTATAAAATACCGCCTACAACAAAGAAAGACATGAAGATAAGGACTAAAAACTTTTCAAAACATTAGTGTTGAAATGTGTAGAAATTTAAGCAGCGAATTTGAGAGACGTATTGCATTGTGTATTTAAGAAAGAGGCGGACATTTCGAACAACTTATTAGGTAGTACGTATTTGACGTGTTTCTAGTACTTTTATCTGTATAATTAGTTACAGGTTTAGTTACATTAGAGGTGTTAAGTTTATGATTAGGATTAGGACATAATTTGTTGAATCAAAAAAATATTGTCTTTACTTTAAGTTCGTTTAATAAAATAATTATTTATATGGGGTTCAATAACTTGTAATATTTCGATCTGAAGTGCTCAATTTTTTTGTTTCGCCGCGCCCCGCGGTCACGGTCAACTAACAACAAAACTTGAAAGCCGTATAGCCTTTTTACAATAAAAAAATGTTAAATTGTCATTATTTCAAAGACAACATTTTTTGGAATATACACTCTTATACAAAGTCACCCTTATTTTTAATGCTAAATAAGATAGAATTAAAAAAATAGGGGGTTTCCATTAAACAAAAATGACTATAAGTTTTTTTGAATCTACATTTTATTGTCCATTTTGAATCACCCTGTATGAATGTATTACACAAATATCAATACAGCCCATTAGAGTAGGTATGCATTTCCAAGGAAACCAATCATAACTAATTGATAAAGGCTTCGTTTAGAGAAGATTTCCACCTATGTTTTGGCCTGCAAACGTCATTTTTGACAAAAAATTTGAAATTTGTCAAAAACGGTTAGACTTAGGTATAGGACAGTATACATAAAATGTGTCTAAAATTGTGTGTAGAATCTAAATATGTAATAATATATAGAGTTTTCTATATAAAAAAAAATTTAAAATTACTTCTTAGCTTTTATGATCTACCCTGTATATATATATATATATATATATATATATATATATATATTAATTTGAAACGTGTTTTTTTCTGTATCCACTAAATTGAGAGAACAGCTAGGTATAAAAATTTGCTTGGGGTGTTTAAAAAAAGGTCTTAGTGGATTGGCACGAAAATTTAAAGGTGGCCGTCGAATGCGAAGGTTAAAAAAATCATGTTGCGTTAACGCAACACTGAGAACTAGTAATTATTACTGAATATAATTATGAATTATATTAAAGATACGTATAATTATCGCTAAGTATATAATATGTACCAGTAATGAAACAAGATTATTTTTAGGCCCACGTTAAAACAACAAAAATAAATTCCTGTATTTTTATGCAAAAACTTATCAAAAATTATCTGTAATTTTATCGCATTTAATTCACAAAAAGAAAAAAGTCAACTACAATAAATGTTGAAACTTATTTCCTTCATGATCTAAACAATCCATGGGCCATTTTTCGTAGTGTATTTAAAATTATCAAGGGTCTTTCTTACACTTGCATCTCGACAGGCCAAGAATATGGCGTATAAAGCAAAAAAAATTAAATGCTAACAAATTCAATCCAAATTTTAATGTCACAAAGCGTTTAGTTTCTTGTTTGCATTTTCATGAAAATGTAAAATCATTTGAAATTTTCGAAAAATATGATGATGAAATGTTGCATTATTTGTGGAGAAAATCCTGCCGATGCAGCCGAGCTTTGTTATAACAGGTACGAACATCTTAATCACAAAAATACAATATTGTTCAGTTTCAAACTTATATTATAGATATCCGGAACGAAGACTACCTAATAAACAAATATTTAGCCGAATTAAAGCAAACTTAATTAATCATGGCACATTTATCGCTCCACGGCCTTCGAAATACCAGGGACCGAGAAATTGCCGAAATTAATGTATTAGGCAGCGTAGCATGTAGACAAACTGAAGAGCAAGTTAGCGTAACAATGTCAAGGGTGCACAAACTTTTAAGGAAAAATAAACTTATGCATATAAAAAGAAAATAATTCATAATTTGCACCCGGGTGATGGTCAGAAGGGGCTAACCTTTTGTCGGTGGTAATTGCAGTGCATATATTTTTAACCGGCATAATACTCGGCATTGGGCACAAGAAAATTCGCATATTGCTTATATTAGGGAGCAACAAGGACGATTTGGTTTTAGCGTAGCTTACTTTATTTTGAACACAAACATAAGACATATTATATATCAAGACACACTTACTGGAAATAGATATCTTCATAATTTGGGGCAAGTTAGACCTAATTTATTAGATGATGTACCTTTGGCTCAACTTAACGAGATCCACTTTCAACAAGATGGGACACTTGCTCACAATTCCGTTTTTAGACAACTATTTTTCACTACCATATATAGGGACTCATGTATTTGTGAATAGGCCTCCTATAGCACCTGATTTGTCTATTTTTTTTATTTGGGGGTTTCTTAAACACAAAATGTATAGTGTACCACACAGACCAATAAATGATTTAAGATATGCGACAGAACAAGCGCTTAGGTAAGTGCAAGAAAGACCCTTGATAATTTTAAATACATTGCGAAAATAACTCACAGATGTCCGCTTTGTTTAGATCATGAAGTAAATCAGTTTGAACATTTCTTGTTGATTTTTTTTTTTGTGAATTAAGTGCGATAAAATTACAATAATTATTCAAAAAATTAAGTAATAATTCAATATTATATAGTATATAATTGTAAGTAGATATTTTTAGTAGCTTTAAGTAGACTTAGGGTATTAAATTAAAGTGCTAGCCATATCATTGCAGCATTGGAATTTCGTTCATTCATGGTATATCAAGCACCGGAGTAAAATAAAATGAAAAAACGTGTTTTATAATAACCGAGATATGAGACTTTCGCCAAATTAGACAATTTTAAATTTCACCCTGCATCTTTAAAACTAAAGATGTAAGCAAAAATTTGTTTATGTCATCGATTTTGCCTTAAAAATCTAGCAGAGGAAAGCGGAAACTGCAAGTCGATAGCTCTATTATTAAGAGAATTGCCCATCTAATTCCATCGAAATGTGGACATACTGTAGAGTAAAATTACGAATATAAGCGTTGGTTTAGAAGTAAATGGGATTAAAAAAAGACTGAAGATATAGAGTTTCGGTTAAATGGTAGAAAAGTTGGGCATTTTGGACTTTAATGAAAAGAGATTTTTAAACTGACAAAATTCCAAACCCTGCTGAAATTATGCGACAAAAAGCGAATTTTCACGATTTTGTTTTTGGAAAATTGCTACTTTATGGTTGATGTTAAATAAAAAGTAACAGAACCCTCCCTTTACAGGTACTTTTTAACGTTCTTTAACATGGAATGCAACAAATTTAAATCCGACGTTTCGTTTTCGTGTAACTATCATCAACTTTGTTTCTTTAAACACGGTCCTGATTTATTTATGCATACTATTAGAAACGCTTTTTATTCTGCATTCCTGTAGAAGGTTCTCTTACTTATTATTTAGCCTCAACCACAGAGTAACAATTTGTCAAAAACGAAATCGTAAAAGTTTACTTTTTGTCGTTCGGAACGGTTCAGAATTTCGTCAGTTTAAAAATATAATTTCACTAAAGTCCAAAATGCTCAACTTTTCTCCCATTTAACCGAAACTCTATCTCTTATCGTTTCCGAAATTCCCACAGTGGCCCTTCTTATCTTGGACATAGTGTAGATTCAAAAAATTAGGTAACTATTCAATATTATAGTGCACAGGGTGAAACACCGAAAACGAAACAGAACTTATATATGTATATGTATATATGTATATATATATATATATATATATATATATATATATATATATATATATATATATATATATATATATATATATATATATATATATATATATATATACTATATATTGGATTACTCAGTGGCTCAGCAGTAAAGGAGTCAGACTAGTAAGCGAAAGGTACCAAGTTCGAATCTAAGAGGAGTCAAGTGCTTGGGAAAAAATTATATATAACATATGAATTCGACTCAAGTGCATGCGAAAACAGTCCTTCTCAGGATTACGCCTGATGACCAAAGCAAGAAACGTCGCGCTCAAAAAGCAAAAACTGTGGAAATGGGCCGATCAACTCCGCTACTGTAAAATACCTTAAACAATAAATTGTTCAAAGATATTACAACAGAGGACGGTGAAGTAACTGTTGGTACTACGCCACCTATCAAATATTCATTTACACAATATACCGGGTGATTTTTTTAACGGCCTATTAGACGCGTTTGGATACCTTAAAAGTTATATATTTTGTAATTTTAAATAGAACCATATATTTTTCTCAACGCTGTTGGATTATCTGCATGATATGCTACTTAATTCACATAGTTTACGTTTAACTAGTTGGTATGGTTACGGAGATATAACAACTTTTATGAAAAAATGTCGACTGGCAAGGGTTGATTAGGAAAATCATAACTTTTAACGGCTTACGACAAGACAATAATAAGACCATCCGCCAATAGTCAAGAATTTCCCTTTCAAATGCATGGCTCAGGTTGATGTTACTCTGTTCAAGGCGCCGCAGTAAATTTATAAACTTGATTAAATTTAAATAGCGATTAGTCATTTTTTTAATGGAACTCTCCAATTTTCTCTACAGGAGTCGATAGAGACATGAATTTGTAACATTTTTTCTCTAACCATGCATATGCCTATCATCAACCGTTTTTGGTCAAAAAATATTTTATGTAAAATTATGGGCTTATTCAATTTATTATTACCAGCAGCTGGGTGCGAGGGCCCGTTGCTGTAGGGACTGACACAAATTCGATTGTTTCTAGTTAGCTTTATTAATGATGTTCATCCTTTTGACTTTGAATCGATGAATTTTCATAATTTTGCAAGAAATGGGACAACTTTTGGAGGCACTCTTTTAATATTCATTCAAAAATTAACAACGGGCATATTATCATAAAACAAGAAACGAAAAAACCGTGAAAAGTCACAACATATTATAATACATGTTCAATGTGTTCTCCATTTTTTTCTAAACACAATAACAAGCGCCTTTAGACTGTAGAACTCGTTGCCCGCCTGGTCTTCTCTGATTGCAAACCATTCATTGTACGAGTAATTCTCGCAGTCAAATTCTGTTTAGTAGCAGGTTCGTCCACATAGACCATTTCTTTAACTCTTCCCCATACATAAAAATCCATGGGTGTAAGGTCTGGAGATCTCGGTGGCCATAATCAAGGACCTCGATTACCCCACCAACGATCCTCAAATAATTCCAGGAGTAATATGCGCTGGTCCATCTGATACCACAAATAATTCATTTGTCTAAGGGGTAGTGTATCAACAAAATTTTGCACGACATTGTTTAAAATCGCAAAATATTTTTCCCCTGTTAAATTTTCCTCGTACTTGTACCCCCGCAATTGATCATCCACGACAAACAGAAAAGATTTATTGAAAACTGTACCTGGTCCACTACTTCCCATATTAAGTGAGGATTTTGTGCTTCCCAGTAATGTTTATTCTTTCTATTACAAACACCACGCTGTGAGAATTTAGCTTCATCTATCCAAATAATGTGTTTTAGCTGATCTCCATCTTCTTGAATTTTTATCAACAGTTCTTCGCAAAATGAAACTCCTAGTGAAAAATCCGTAGGCGTTAGCTTTCGTAGTCTTATAAAACTAGTATGTTTTGAATAGACGAATAGATTAGTGCTAAATCATTTGCAGCTGATCGAATCGAAGAACGTGGGTAAGCGCCAAAATATCCCAATACCCTTATTTAATTAACTTCATTTGCAGTCACTGTTGTTGTTCTGAGTCTTTGGGGGCGCAATATTACCAAAGTCAATAAACTTATTTTTCAAATCGCAGACTTTTCTACTGATTTCCGTGAATTACTATGATATCGGACATCACTTCATTTGAGTAACGAATCGCTCTGCACTCTGACCTTTAAATGTTACGTAGTACCCTATCGGGGTGCATAAATACCCCAACCTTTTAATTTGATTTTGTCAGTTTATCATTTCTAAAAACTACACATTTGTGCTTGGAATGCATTCTAAAATAATAATGAAATAAAAATTGTAACAGAAATTCTAATATATTACTTTATTTTTAACAGTTTTTACAAATTATATGATTCCTATAACGCCGTTTGCAAACTAATTTTTTACACCTTGTACAAACAGTTTTGCACTTCTTGTTCAATTTCCTTGAACATATATAACAACGTCCTTGTTTAGATGAGTGTGGTGGTTGAGCATCTCCTGAACTATTGTGATCTTCTTTCAACAAGATTTTCATATTTTCGGTAATATTATTTTGGAATCCGCTCTTATTTGCAAAGCGTTCTCGAACATACGGAATTATTAGTTGTCTTTCCAGTTCTAAAAGGAATAGTCTACGCCTACCTTTTTTTGTTTCTTGCCAGTTTTTGAACTTCGTAATGTACACAATAAAGGCATTTTTACATGCGACATCTACCATATTATGAAGCAAAGCCATTGGCCAGCGAAGAGTATTTCGTTTTGTAGTATATTCGGTTATTATTCGGTCAAGCGTATCCACTGCACCCTTTGTGCTATTATAATGTGAAATTATATCCGGTTTGTATTGAACAGATTCGCCACCAACTGCATCATTGCTGTGTTCAGTACTGAGAAGTATCGCCGATTTGTTTTTCTTTGGTGCATAGGATACTAACGTAATATTTTTTGAAATGCGAATATTGACGATAACTCTTCTCTGTCCTTATTTGGTAATAATATTGCAGGCAAGTCAGGTTTATTTTTCCTAATTTTTCACATAAAGTGAAACAGTTCTTGTTCCAAAGAGATAAGAGTAAAAAAAATGTAGATAGTAATTCCGTAACCGCGTCCTAAACTCTTCACTAAATCCATTACTACACGTTGGCCTTGATTCTTTTTTGGCTTGTTACCTTCTTTACCAACATAAACTTGCATATTGACAGCGTAACTGCTATCGGCGTCAGCTAATGTCCAAACCTTTACACCATACTTTGTTGGTTTGGATTTCATGTATACTCTGAATGGACACCGACCCCTAAATGAAATCAGTTGTTCGTCTATTGTCAAATGAGCACCACGATTGTACCCTTTTCAACAATTTTCTACAAATATTTCGTACACATCTCTAATAGTTGCCATCGTATCAGTAGATCTACGAAGCTGTCTAGTATGGGTATGATCAAATCTAAGAAATGCAAGTAAATACATAAACTTATCCCTGGACATTGTTGCCGAAAAAATAGCTCTGGCATATAAACCATTTTTGTTCCATAAAGAACTAAGCGGTTCTTGTGTTGCTTTCAGTGCACCCATTGCAATAATCAACCCAATAAAAGCATAAATT
Organism: Vesta saturnalis; assembly: GCA_036346205.1. Lineage (NCBI taxonomy): Eukaryota > Metazoa > Arthropoda > Insecta > Coleoptera > Lampyridae > Vesta > Vesta saturnalis. The sequence goes on from JARFJB010001757.1 coordinate 752,472, forward strand.
TCGTCTTTAGTGGTCGCTTTCCAGTCACAGTTTTTATTAGAAAAATAAATACTGTCCTTTTGATTGCTAAATAAGACCATAGAATCACTTATAAACAACTTGAAAGTTTCGTCGATTGCAGATACATTTTTCGAATAATTTGATAATTCGCTATTTTGCTTTTCTGCATCTACTGGGATGCTTATTCCATACTAATCCCGATTTTGCTACATAGTGATGTTGCGTAGCTAATGATATATCCTCATCTTCTTCACTTTATGTAAGAAGAATTGTACCATGCATTCACATTTTGGATTTGACAAATAAAGTGGGTACATATCTCGCTAAATTCATACACGTTGCTTGCTGCATCCGTTATCTCTAGATCAGCATCAGAATCACATTCAAATAACCACTTTAGAGCTATTTCTTGGACAGCTAAATTGTTAAGATCTAAACGGCGCTTTTTACTGTAACTCATGTTGAAATTGACTGTCTATACCAAAGAAGTGCTCACTTCAACACCACACAAAGCAATGTATAAATAATAAAAATCAGTATAAAATTTTCTGAGAATTTTATTCGCGTCAAGGTAATAAAGGAAACTATTGTTTTCTAACTAGATCATTAACTGTACTTAAAGTATTTGGAAATACATTATAATATCGTCACTGGGTCTAAACATAATTATAAGTACTACTAATGACTACAATTACATGTTATATTCCTGATAACAAGTAAATGCGTCGTACTCGCATGGGGTGTTTTTATATCCCAATTTCATTAACCGGCAATTAATGGTAATTATACTTAATTTAAAAAACTTCCAAGTTCTTTTTTAACGGTTCATATGACTACCTTAGAATAGGGGGATGGATAGAAACGAGAATGTTCGGATTTATGAAAACATCAAAATAATGTTACCGTTGGGTGTGAAAATACCCCGCTCAGAGCGCGGAGGGTTAATACGTTTTATAAAACAAATAATCTCACCGAGCTAGGTTTTGACGTGCTTTGGCAGTTAAACAGTCAACAATGACAGCTTTTACTCTTTTATTTTCAAGGTCTACTTGATATTGGCTCCACATTTTGTATATAGTAATAGATTTACTCGAGAAAAAATTTAATACGGACAAGCTTAATAATTATCGCGCACAACTTCCATATTTGACGGCAACATTAGAAAGGAGATTAGCTTTAAATTTAGACATTACTTTGATCACACAATGAAAGAGTGACCTCAAAAAGTGTATCATTTCTTCGAAAATAGAAATTCAAAAATCAAAAGAGTGAAGGTCAATAATAAAGCTAAATAGTAGAAACAATTGAGTTTCTGTCAGTCCCCATAGTAACGCCCAGCTACTGGTAATAATAAATTGAATAAACCCTTAATTTTACATTGAAATATTTTTTGCGCAAAAACGGTTGATGATAGGCATATGCATCATTAGAGAAAAAGTGCTACAAATCCAAGTCTCTGTCGACTCCTGTAGAGAAAAATGACGTGTCGCTATTTAAATTTAGTCAAGCTTATAAATTTATTGCGGCGTCTTCAATGGAGTAACATCAACTTGACACCATGAATTTTAAAAAGCAATTCATTAACTATTGTCGGATGGTCTTTTATTTTCTTGTCGTAAACCGTTCTAATAAACCCTTGCAAGTCGACATTTTTTTCATAAAAATTGTTATATCTTCGTAAACATAGCAATCAGGTAAACATAAACCAGGTGAATTATGTAGCAAATCAATGAGAGAATCCAACCGCGTTGAGAAAAATATAGGGTTCCGCTTAAAATAACGAAGTTGGTCGCTACTTCCAGTACAACCGGAAGTACCATTGCGACGAATATATTTTAGAAACTGTGTTTTATGGCCGTGTGCCAAATTTCAAATATCAAACTTATAAGGTATCCAAACGCGTCTAATAGACCTGTTAAGAAATCACCCGGTATGGGGTAACTACCATGCTGGTATGAATCGCGGCCAAGAAATTAACGCATAAAAATAATTGCCTTAGGCAACTGCTTTGAACTCCAATAGCATCAAATGCTAAAAGTTGTAGTACTAACCTTGTTAATAGTATCAGCATCTAAATCAATTTTTACACCAGGTTGTCCAACTTTATCCCCAGCTAAACGGAAAAGGTAAAGCAAAATTCTTTCCTAAAAAAGAAGCATTTTAGTAAAACTAATCATGATCTACCGAGGTTTTAATCACTTGTTGATCTGGAGCTAATATGCCTAAATACAGATTTAACAGTTTCTAAAAAATTATAATTATCAATTAGAGAACAATGCACCAAATTTATACATACCTGAGAATTGCTTGTTAGGCTATTCCAGAAAAGCAATAATTGTATCTGTAAAAAAGAAGTTAAAATTTGTATTTCATTATCTAGGTTGATGTTCTTACTTGCAAGTTTGGTTTCGTTTTAAACAAACTTCCAACGTTAATTGGCAGTTCAATCTGTAATAAACGATTTAGTTACTAAACTTGGTTATGTATTTATGTGCGAAAATAGCGTAAGAAGCAGACTAAAAAACGTTTTGAGACATGGTTAATCTTTATTAATTTCATGTTTTTATAAATTTCGGTGCTACCGTATGTAAGAACCTAAAAATAAACTAATGGTGTCACCTTCAGTGTTTTTCTAAACTAACATTTTCGAAAAATTGATTAAAGTTTGGATTGATGTCAAGTTTGTTGCATCTCTGAATGTTATAATACAGTTTACCATATATAGGGTACTCCAAAATTAGTCATGCAAATAGAACTACAATATTTAGAAAAGATCGATACAATTACGTTTACGTTTGACGAATGAAACGAAATGCAACACCTCCCCTCCCACCCAGTATAAAGGCCTAGGTGTTATTCAAAGCAAAATTCAAACAGGCATCAGAAAACGCATTGAATAGAAAAGAATAAGAAATAGATAAAGAAGAACTCAGCAAAAAGTTAAATTCGAAGAACGAACAAAAGGAGTGAGTGTAACACCTGAAACTCTTTCTGTACCGTATCTAACTAAACCACCCAAAAGAAAACTTACCGACAGTTGCAGTTTATGACGTCTAACGCCGAGAACGTCGTTTTCGCTAATAATCAAAAGTTAAAGTATTTATAAGAAACTCGTTATCTCAAGCGGAAGGATTAGAAAAACATTATATGGTATCAAAGCTTTAGCGTAATTAACCCCAGACGACATACTCTCAAAACCCTATACTTTTTATAAGCAACGGCCCCACGAACTTTAGAGCTAATGTGTACCTAACAGTATCAGACAAAATAAACAAAATACGTAAGACCATAACAATCGAAAGATCTCTTCTCTCGCGATTCCAGAAACGATAGTGGTCCTAATCGTACGTAGAGGAAAGAGGTAGTAAAATTTTTAAAGAGGTCTGTCACAGCTAGAATTCTAGGAACCTGCCACATCAGCACAAAGTACCTGTCAGGGACGTACAAGGGCAGTGATTGAAGATAAAAGCCTGGAGCAGCAGCTTGCTTGAACTTATATGGACAACAAGTTTGGTCTCTTACAGATACAACCAGATTTTTTTTTATGCCTGAACAGGCTAAATTAGGCCTATCGTGCTAAAGCACTCAGGAACTTTAAATTTTCTCATATTATAAGTGAGAGGAAAGTAGGAACTAGGGAGATCATTCCAGAGTTTAGAAGTCCTGTAGTTGCGTCCGTTTGGGATTTATACTGGATACTGATGATGTGAATGAGCGAACCGAGTGTTTATGGCAAAGATAGCCCGAGATGGTATCAAAGAATATAATTCAACAGCACAATAGCCGTTGTAATAACGATAATACAAAGAAAGAACTGAAACCATCCTTCTATGCTCAAGAGACTGTATGTGAGAAGTTAAGGACGGGTCATTTATAAGCCTAATCGCTCTCTTTTGAATACGATCAACGATATCGAGAACGTATTGGGGAGCACTAACCCAGAGGTGAGAATTATGTTCCAGATGAGGCCGAATTTGTGCCTTATACAGCAGAAGGAGTTGTCGAGAGGTAAAGTACTGCTTAGATCTGTACAAAAAACCTATTTTACGAGCAGCTGTTTTGGTAGCCGACAGAAGATGGTCAACTCATGAGAGATTTAAAGATACAGTCATACCCAACAGAGTAATAGAGTCTGAAAACTTAAGAACTGAGCCATTCATGCTTACAACAGGAAATGATCGATCTTTTTTGGCGGACATAAGGCAACACTGAGTTTTGTTAGCATTAAATTTAACTAGATTATTGCTTTCCCATTCGAGAATACGTTTAATGTCTTTGTTGATTGAATTTGCTATTTCAGAAATACATTAAGACACAATAAAGTTGGCCAGTAATGGTAGCAACAGACAGAAAATGATATTCAGACATTTGGAAGCATTGTTACTTTCTAACTGCCACCTTTCAGTATTGTAAAAGGTTATCAGATAAAGAAAATTTCTTAGTTCTGTAAAGGACATTCTTGACAAACCACGAAAAGAATTTCTTCTAGAGAAGAAGCAATACGATTCTATCAAGGGCCAGTAATAGGCAGCGTAAAATTAAGTTTAACAGTAGTCAAATTCTGTTTTAGTGTGGAGTGAGAAATACCGTGATATACACTCTTCCAGTGAACAATGCCAACACATACTATTGGAAACAAATTTCCTAACGTATTAAGTAACTAACGCATTAACCGTCTTGCAAGATATTCAGCCAAATTAATGAATATTCTTTACAAGAGTAAAGCTATCTCAGCAATCGCGGAATCACACAAAAGGAGAGTTTTTCCTTATACGGGTACTCAGCGGAGACGTAAGACATGCGGTATTTGGTAAACCGTCCATAAGAATTCGTTATTCCCAGTATCCGCCGGTATCCTAAAAACACACTGGAATCGGTACAGGAATAATAAAAGCGATGCTTGAGCTTTAAAACTGCTGTGAAAATAGGAATGCAGTATTTGGAAATGTTGAATGCTGCATGGTTACGCTTAACAAATAAACGAAATGTAACAATTTATGAAAGAGGTAAAATATTTGGGAGTCATTCTAGACTCCATACCTTCCTGGAACTAACACATTGAGAGAATTATCAGAAAATCGGAAATCACCCTAGTGGTAGTTAGGCGCACTTATGATAAAGCATGGGGTCTGAGACCAAGTATGGTGCACTGACTGTATACAAGGGTAGTCAGACCGACAATAACCTATGCGGCTTTGGTTTGGTGGCCAAAGCTGAAGCAGGAAACCACCAAACTAAAACTAGGCAGGATACGAAGACTTGCCTATTTAGGCATTACGGGGGCAATGAGAACCACGCCTATCGCTGCAATGAAGACCCTACTGAACCTCCCCCCCTTGATCTGGTGCTTAGGGGGAGGCCAGATTGGGGATATACAGATTGAAAAATTCACAGTACAATATATGTACAGACACAGAGCATACGAGGTTAACTGATATGAGACTCGACCATATGACGTCAATACATCTCGTTGCCATACTCTTCTAGGTAATAATTCAGGATCGAACAGAGTGGAATGAACAGGGATACAAATTTCCACTTGCAGTGTAATCTGGTGCATGGACGGTGTGAAGCCAAGGCAAGATATCATTATTTCTCTTGGCAGGCACATCACCGCCTTCCAAACGAAAATATACGTGATACTTCAATGTGCGCGGGAAAACAATAGAAGGGCCTACAGACGAAGTCGTACCTATATCCTATCTGGCAGCCAGGCGGCCATAAAAGCACTATCAAACATTAAAGCCTCATCTAAACTGGTCTGGGAATATTACGAAGAACTCAATAGTTTGGCAGAGAGGAACAAGGTAACTCTTCTATGGCCCTCTGGCCATTGTGAGACCGAAGGAAACGAAAAGGTAGATAAACTCGCAAGTAAACTGGATAAACAGACCAGGGCTAACACATAGCAAGGCGTAAAAAGTACCACAAAACTGCTCACGCTAAGCAAGACACAGCTTAGGATCCTTACCGACCTCCTGACAGGACATGCGCTTGTTAAGGACTTTTTTTACGTTAACATGTATTTATGTTTATGAATCTCTGTCTGACATGAAGTGGTAAACGTCATCATGACATAGATTATTGTTTTTGTTTTTTAATGTTGCCTGTCTCCGTTCTGAACGTATAAAAAGGAGGTTGCGTAGTTATCCTAAAAAAAATCAAACTAAATTATCTCTTCTCTTTTAATTTAAATTAGCATCTAGATGTCTATTAACCTCTGTCTGTCATGAAGTTTTAAGTTTCTGTTTGATATAGATTTTTTTTTGCGTTTACAATGTTACCTGTTTTCGTAATGAACTTCTTATAAAAGAGGTTTCATAATTATCCATAAAAAAATTATTTCATTTCTTTTAATTCCCATTTTGCAGGTTGGAAGGTCGTGTGGTGTTCCACATCAGATATTTTGTTTTTGAGATATTTGAGAGTGAATTTTTGAATAAATCCAAACACTTCTTCATGTTAACTTATTAGGCGCGTTTACATGGCATATCCAGTTTCTCAATCCGACGTTTTCTATTTTTAAAGCCATCAACTTATTTTTTTAAATACGGTCCTAATATTTTGAAAGGTTTTTTATTATAAATTGAGCAATGTATCACATTTGGTGGTCTGATCGCGTTTTGAACCTTTTATGGGCCATCGTCACGAAATTTTTGAATGTAGACCTGCATTTTCAAGAAGTTGATGCAGTAACTTTCCCGTAATTATTACACATACCGTAATAAAGTTTCTTAATATTAGAAGTTAATGTGAACAAACAAACTGACGGCAAAAGGAAAAATTACTAATTCCTTCCGTTTTTAGTGTAAATTAAGGTAAGAATTACTTACTTATGTCTTATAATAGTTGTTCAAAAAGTTCTACATTATTTTCCCAAGACAAATAACACCGTATTACAGTTGAATTCCAAACATTGCAAAACATTTGAGTCGTAATACTTTCAAATGCTTCGAGAACTAAGTTCCGCAATTGATTATCATTTCCAACATTTTTGACAAATCCCCAGAAAAAAAAGCCAAGAGGTGTTATATCGGGGGATCACGCTGGCCATCTTACTCTCGAATATGTTCCAATCCATCTTGCTGAAAACCTTGCCGATAAATATTGCTGGACGACTCTGGAATTATGTGTCGGAGCACCATCTTGCAAAAACCAATAATCTTCAATATCAGCTTGACATAAATCAGCCAAAGCTGCTTCTATTTTATTTTGTAATAAATTTTGGTGGGGTTCAGAATTTAAAGATACGTTACAGAAAAATAGACCTATTATTCGCATTCCGAATATTGCAGCCCACATATTAAAACCGAAAAGGTGTTGGAGTCTGCGCACTTAATAATATCTAGGATTTTCTTTCGCTCAATAGTGAGCATTTATTCGGATGAAAATTCCATTATTGGCCACCTGACTTTCACCCGACCAAATGATTTTATATGGAAATTGCTCATTATCTGGTATATTATTCACAGAACTCTGTGCACCTCGCCGAATCTCCTGTTCGAAGTTCCTGACAAATTCTAAATTTAAATGGACGTATTTTTTCCTTTTTGTAAAATAAAATGAGTAGTAGAATAGGCCACTCGAATTGTTTGTTCAATGTGTGGCGTAGAAATTCCAGAATTTTCAGCTAATAAAACATTATTTGCTTTTTCTTCATTGCAAGGTCTTTTACGGGAATTTATAGGCTTTTTAAGTGCACCATGTTCTCTTAAATTGACGGACAATGTCCAAAATGTAGTTTAATTAGGCTACTGTATCTTTGTATATTTTTTTAAATACATGTGTTCCGCTTCTTTGGAATTTCGTTGACATAGTATGTAACGTGATGGCACATCATATTTTCTACATTTGAAAATTGCGCCACTTTTTTGATAATAACTACCACTAATTAACTAGTTCAGAGTTAAATATTAGTACCAACTAAATACAAAATTGTACAATGCGAAATTATCTCAGAAACTGAATTACTTCAAAGCAGTCTATTTTTATTTATTCTTTTTTAGAACACATCGTTGTTATGACATAGCAGAAAAAACTGTAAGATATTATTTTTCTTTGGAGATTCATGAAAAACTCTTTATCAGCTTGGAAAAATCTTTTTTTTTTATTTGTGTTTAAGCAGTGTTTGATAATGATCATTTAAACAGGTAATGTTTTTAATGCTAATTTTTATGTTAAGTTGTATAATTAACAATATTTTATTTTAGTACTTTTCCTTATTTTATAAAATAAGGTAAATTGGCCAAATAAAGTGTTTTGAAAATGTAGGTCTGTATTAAAAAATTTCGTGATGATGGTCCATAAATCGTTTAAAACGCGATCAGACCATCATTGCTGAATTTGTAAGAAAACAACCTTGCAAAATCAGTTTTCAAAATGGGAGTTGATGGTGGCTGTAGAAATAGGAAACGTCCGGTTGAAAAACTGACTATGTCCGTAACACGTTGCCATAAAGAAGTGTATGTATTTTTACTCTAGAGTTCATAACAACGCCAGAAAAGTATAAAATAGGAATTTCAAAAAATTAAAAATCTCCAAACAAAAAATCTATTACCATTTCCGAGATCCCCGTAGTGACAATCCTTGTCTTGGACACAGTATTTCTAGACATTTTGTTTCCAAATTTACTGGTATACTAAACCCCTTATATAAATTAACGCCACAAACTAAAAAATGAATGGATTGCAGTACCTATCTCAATGGATACTTAAGATGTTTGCACAATAGGGAAACATCCTGTAATGGAAAACGATAACAGTAACATACTGGTTAGAGAAAATATTTTAGTAAAAGAAGTACGTAACCAATGGATAGATAACTCTATAGATTACCGTACAGTTAGATCTTAGAGATGAATGATTTGTTACTTGATCAAAATATCCTATACTTTCTTAAAGAAATACTAACAATCTCTGCGATTTAACAATGGAGTTAGACTTAAAAATATGACAACGTGCTATGTTGAATTAAAGATTATAAGTTATAAAATTTTTGTGGTAACGAGTTATCAGTTGGTGGAATCAATGAGAGTTTAAATTTAATTAATACGATCAATCGCGATTCTAAACAGCGTGAATCAAAATAAAAGAACTAGGATTTTTTAATAAAGAATAACTAGTTAATGGTCACAAATTTTTTTTTTATGGTTGTAGACCTAAACAGGCTAAATTTGGCCTATCGTGCTAAAGCACTCAGGAACACTTAGGAGGATGGATAGAGCGATAATGAATTGCCAATAGATGCCTATGAACAGCTACCTTAAATTTTCTCATATCATAAGTGAGAGGAAAGCAGGAACTAGGGAGATCATTCCAGAGTTTAGAAGCCGTGTAGAGAAATGTGGATTGCGCCCGTTTGGTACGACAAGTGGAGATTTGTACTGCATACTGATGATGTGAATGAGCGAACCGAGTGTTTCTCGCAAAGATAGCCCGAGATGGTATCAAAGAATATAATTCAGCAGCACAATAGCCGTTGTAATAACGATAATACAAAGAAAGAACTGAAACCATCCTTCTATGCTCAAGAGACTGTATGTGAGAAGTTAAGGACGGGTCATTTATAAGCCTAATCGCTCTCTTTTGAACACGATCAACGATATCGATAGCGTATTGGGGAGCACTAACCCAGAGGTGACAATTATATTCCAGATGAGGCCCAATTTGGGTCTTATACAGCAGAAGGAGTTGTCGAGAGGTAAAGTACTGCCCAGATCTGTACAAAAATCCTATTTTACGAGCAGCTGTTTTGGTACCTGACAGAAGATGGCCAACCCATGAGAGATTTGAAGATACACTCATACCCAACAGAGTAATAGAGTCTGAAAACTTAAGAACTGAGCCATTCATACTTACAACAGGAAATGATCGATCTTTTTTGGTGGACACAAGGCAACACTGAGTTTAGCATTAAATTTAACTAGATTATTGCTTCCCCATTCGAGAATACGTTGAATGTCTTGTTGATTGAATTTGCCATTTCAGCTTTATTTCTTGATTTGACATAGAAGGTGGATTATCACTATGAGTAGACTGAGATGAACTACTGTGAAGAGTGCTATCGTCAGCAAAGCAATGGATGGAGTTAGTTGTTGAAGAAATAAGGTCATTTATGTACAGCAGAAAAAGTGTAGGCGCTATAACGGATCCCTGTGGTACGCCCGCGTTAATGCTAACTTCTTTTGAAAAAAAGCCATCAACTACGACACGTATTCGTCTTTTAACAAGGAAACTAGAAACTCAGTTGATGAGCGTATCATTTAACCCAAACGAGGTGAGTTTGGCAAGTAAACACTTATGCCAAACTTGGTCAAATGCCTTTGAGATATCTAAAGCGACTACAACTGTTTCACCGGACTGCTCTACTATATTGTTCCAAACTTGGGTCACATATGAAAGAAGATCACCTTTTGAACGACTTTGCCTAAACCCATATTGGTGGTCACTAAGGAGTTTGTTAGTTTCAAGAAACGTGAGCAGTTGCTGATTGATGCCGCGGATGTTGCAGTAGTGAATCAGAAAGCTGATACTTTCGATGACCGTGATCTCTTGGGCCCAGCCCTCCCGAACATCCGAATAGGGCAGGATTTTACGTCTGGAATTTATTACCTAGGAAACCACAGCCATCTTATTTTTTAATTTGGGACTTTTAATCCGATAGGAAGACAGTGAGGGTAAGAAGGAAGAATAAGGATGAGAATAGATTAAGGATGAAGGAAAAGGTAACCGGCAGCCCTTACCGAGCTCAGAAAATCGGAACCCAATACTAAGGAGCCCATGGTAAGGGTGGAGGTACCTCCTCGGCTGGCATGGAGTATACATGCCTACCACCTAGAGAATGTGGATAGAAAAAGTATTTGAGAAAAAGCAAATGTGACAGCGATGTGTAAAAAACAATGTAGATTACTGCACAGTCAACAAAACCTTTAATAATAAATTGAAACAACTTGGTGAGTTATTATTGTTGAGGAGAGTATGTTTCATCGCTTTTTAGTCCCAAAAAGTTTATGTAGCAATGCGGAGCATGAATGGGGAATAGTTATAGATTACCAGTGCGGTTCAAAAATAGAAAATAGTTGTAGGCTATCAAGTCTTAGACAAAAATATTCAAGGTTACAGGTGTTTTTTTACAAATAGGTCCTATATAGGAGCCAATATATTGTTACAGGCGATGACGACGTTAATACGGAGGGGAACAGATAATTAATAGATTTCCGGCTAGCTCTGTGGGATATAAGGGATCATGGTCATGTTTCTGAATTTAGATATTTAGCGTGGCTTCGCGTATTATCGAAAATCGCGTATAAAAGTGAGTCGCAATCCTGGTAAAGTCCTGTAAAGGGCGTCAGGCTGTTATCAAGTCTAATTCGGGAATTAATACGCCTGCGTACGAGTAGGTAACACAGCCAAACATACAAAAACCGACTTATCTGGCCGTGAACTTTCCTCCAGGTGCACGTACGTAGTGGTCCGGGAACTCTAGCTATAAACAAATCTTCAAAGTAGTCTCACACCTTCAAATGATAAAGAAGCGTGTCAGACTTCTCTAATCAATTGTTACGTTTCTTTAAATTTCCCAAAACAAATAAAATTAAAGACGCAAAACAAATGCAAAATAATTCAACTGGTATCAGAATAATACGCTTTCAAAAAAACTAATTATTTACCAAAGTTCTATCATCAATTTTACTCTAACGATAAATAAACACGAAATAACGCAAATGTTGGCAAAAATTCTCTACAGTTGTTGTATTGTCTGACTGTTCAATATCTGCAAAAACTGTCAGTCAATAAGTGAGTCAGATCAATTGCCATTCGATCGCTTTCATAACAAACCATTGAAATTTAAAAAATAAAATTAACCTGGACCTAAATCGTATGGTTCTATTTCCTTTTTAATGGTTTTTCGCTGTGTAGGAAGGAGATTACAAATAACACTTATACATTTCGGAAGCGGACTCTGCTTCCGTCATCAGGCTTAATCCTGAGGACTGTTTTTGTACTTGAGTCGAATTCATGTTATGATTTTTTCCCAAGCACTTGACTACTCTCAGATTAGAAGTTCTAAAAAAATATATGTTGGATTGCTCAGTGGCTCAGCGGAAAAGATGACAGACTAGTAAGTGAAAGGTACCAAGTTCGAATCTGACAGTAGTCAACTACGTAGGAAAAAATCATAACATACGAATTTGACGAAAGCAGTCCTTCTCAGGACTAAGTCTGATGACGAAAGCAGAGTCTGGTTCCGAAACGTCGCGTTCAGAAAGCTAAAAATGTGGAAATAGACCGATCAACTCAACTAATTATGTTGATTGTTAAACCTCAAAACACTATGATAATTCGATTTTGTACATTAATTCGACAATTAACAGTTTTACAACGTGAAATTTAATATATAATTGACATACAAATAATTCAACATAAACGGTGTAACGTACTGTTGGAAACAGTTGTCGTGAAGTTCAACAATTAAAGCATTCAGTTGCAAATAAAACAAATACAAAACTACGTTCAACAGTCGATAACGTAACATTTAGAGCAAAGAAAAACAAAAAAAAATGTCAGTTATATCCAAAGAACATCACATTCACAATGATAAGCAACCATAGAGATTACGTTCTGCGTATTTCGGTAAACCTTCTCGTCAGCTGTACAGCGAAGCGAACCTGTAAATATTCCGCGCCCTCGGAAACCAAATTTAGTAACTTCTCCAGCGGCAACTTCCCTGACGATGTGTTTTCTTTATAATTTGATTGTCGGATTTATCGAAATGTATGTATACACTCGAACGCAAAACTCGTTGGTTCAAATCCGGCCACCTTAGATGATGCACCGGGTATTATTTATTATTTATTATTATCTTACTATCATACTATTATACTATATATATATATATATATATATATATATATATATATATATATATATATATATTGATTAACACAAAACTAATTGTTTTCTATTTACAAGCGTACTATATACAATGGGAACTTTGTTAAGCAAGAGCGTTGGAAAACTTCATTAACAGGGTGTACTGATTAAACACAACCCCTTTTGACAAAACTTAAGATTTGACTCAAAGGTCCGGTCATACGGTAAAATCCCTGGAGAGTCGAATCACTATGATATCCACCAACGGTGCTTGTATGTCCGAAACATTCGAAACATTCAGTTCTCCCAGATCCGATAACGTACCCACACTCGCGTATACGCCTACGTGTTTAACTTGACAACGTTCATTCAAAGACTTTCGCGCTCTAATCAACACGCAAAAAAACTTCTTCCCTTCTTACACACTTGAGTCATATTTTCTCTACTTCAAGCTTCACACAGAATCTGCATACACAACATTTAGTCACCAACCGAAATTATCTTACTATCGGTACATATGTACTTAACTTTACTTAGGTCAAATTGTAGTTCAGATGAATGTTGCCTCCTTCTTGTAATAAAAATTCTTAATCAGACACGAATTGGTGTACTTTATTTCGAATGATACCTGGCACCAGTTCTCAATTAATCCCCTAGATTGTCGGTACCAGAAACTTGATACAAACAATTTAGAATTTTATATCTTGTTTTTCTTTAAACTCTATTGTAATTACACTCACTAACAAATTGCGTTCTCAATGTTAAATCCTTGGGAAAATTGACATATTTACTATTTCGATTAAATTAATTCTAACAGAGAAATCCATTTTAAATTTAATATGAAAAACTCTTATACGAACTACAACATAAAGCTGTATAACATTAATAGCCAAAGATACGTCACTTTACTTCTTAATTTAAAATCATTTCAATATCCAAAAGAGATAACAAATTCAGCAGCGTGAAAACGAGAAACGAGAAAAAATGCAATATGCACAAATGTTTTTTAATGGAAAACGGTAAATTAATACAAAGAAATGTGGTGCAGTGTGACAAATATTAGATAGATTAGAATTAAAAATTTTATAAACTTCCCTGGTAATAAGGAATAAAGTAAATCAAGCTTATAAAGTAGATATTGTCGTCATAGAGGGGAATGACTTTGAATAGTACTTAAAAGAGACACTCTCTTAATTAGGAATATACGAAATTAAGTAACTTACATGTTGTAATGGAGGCATTAGAAATTGGAATTTCGCGCGTTATATGACATTAATGGTTATTGGTTATTTGTATTTGAACATAATTAATATTAAGATAAAAATCTTGAGCTTGTTTCGATGAGTATTTGCATAACAAATTGGAAAGCTCTTATACGTGGCAATTTGCATATATGACTGTTCTGTAAAAGGGAGCAAGTAGAGACGCTGTCATAATGAGGTGTATTTGTTAGTCAGTCGCCTCTAGTAAGCGATCAGAGTTGGTTGAAAACCGATTGTTGCAGCTTGGTTTGTGCTGCAATTAATATTGTGTAATTATAACGAAAAGTCAGTTAGTATTGGTTAAATAGAATATAAATCATATTTTCCATATTAATGCCAGGAAAAGCTAAAATAATAAAAAGTGCAATTGTTATCAAGTTGGCGTAAATAAAAGGATTGCCCCATAATTAGGATACGTCTTAAAACTGAGGTAATAAGTGGAGATAACGCGTTTTATATGTATCAGAGCCGTAATCAATCGTGTCTAAATAGCGAACAGTAAATATAATAGACAGTAATCGATCCAAATTGGTAAATCAAAGTATAAAGGACAATAATCGAATTTATTGATTTATAAAGAGAGGCCATTCGCGGTTTGTAAATAGCTTGCATTTTGTTGCGCAAGCTATTTGTAGTTCAACTGCACAATTAAGTAAAAACTGGACAGTGTAAATATATCAAGCAGTTGTTTAGAAAAAAAATCATTAAATTGTGGAAAGAAACTTAGGAGAGTCCTCTATAACAAAGAGGTAAGGAGAACAAAGGAAGTGGTTCCAAGTTAGCGGGAACGTGACATTATCGGGTCACACAACCTAGTTGAGGCCTCTTCATCGGTCCAAGGAACGCAAACATTACGATGGTATAAATAAACAAAAATTGGTGTTTTACTAATTTTTAAATTTATGTTTAAATACAAATGCTGACCGAAAATATATTTCGTTGATCATTTGTAAAGGATTGTTTTTGTATATGAATATTAAGAAAAATACTAATAGAATTAAAATCATTTTTATACAGGGTGTCAGGTGAGGAACTGTACAAACTGAAACGGTATTTTCCTTGGGTCAATTTAAGTAAAAAAAGTCCTATAAACATAGGTCTGATTCGCAATAGTTACCCAGATACAAGCGTTTAAAGTTTATAAATGATCACATATTTTTTCAAAAGTAATTATTATTAGTTAACTGGAAAAACAAAACCGAAACAATCTGTCATTTATTCGTTTGTGTTCTAATAATGACAAAGTGGATTGTAGTAAATTAAGTGTAATTTAAATTTAAAATGCCTTTTCAATTTTTTAACGAAGAGTATGCTGGCATCATTTACATTTATGGATTTTGTGATGGAAATGCGAGAGCTGCCGTTAGGGAATATGAACGAAGATTTCCCAACAGGAGGATTCCAAATCACCAAACCTTTTCTTCTGTGTTTCAACACGTTCGAACTCATGGTTCATTTCCATCAGTTTCAATAAGATCTGGTCGTCCTGTGGAGTTAAATGTGAATGAGCAAGAAAACATTCTACAGATGGTTGATCGGAGTCCAGGGTTGAGTGTTAGAAGAATTTCTTCTCGAACGGGAGTCCCCCGTATGTCAGTATGGCAAACATTACATGATGGGCTTTTGTATCCCTATCATACACAAAACGTTCAGCACCTTGAACCTGGAGATTTTGCTTTGCGGTTGAATTTCTGCCAGTGGCTACAAGAAAATGCACAACTAGTTTCAATCATTTTATTTAGTGACGAGGCGCAATTTACTAGAGATGGAGTGAACAATACACGCAATTCTCATTTGTGGTCAGATGAAAATCCACATGGTACAAGAGAAGCTAACTTTCAGCGCAGATTTTCTGTTAATGTATGGTGTGGTATGATTGACGATCAACTTATTGGACCTTTTTTGTTTGAGGAACGTCTTACAGGAGAAGCATATGCTAACTTTTTGCGGAATGAATTGCTACCGCTTTTGGATGAAGTACCTTTACTAACAAGACAACAAATGTTTCTTTACACTTAATTTACTACAATCCACTTTGTCATTATTAGAACACAAACGAATAAATGACAGATTGTTTCGGTTTTGTTTTTCCAGTTAACTAATAATAATTACTTTTGAAAAAATATGTGATCATTTATAAACTTTAAACGCTTGTATCTGGGTAACTATTGCGAATCAGACCTATGTTTATGGGACTTTTTTTACTTAAATTGACCCAAGGAACATACCATTTCAGTTTGTACAGTTCCTCACCGGACACCCTGTATAGTGCTGTAAACAAAACAGTCAGCATATAACATTTGACTTAATTAAATATTATCACTTTTGATTCATTTTTATTATTGACTGTTACAAATCTTAAAAGCTTATACAAACACTGCGTGTGTAAATACTGAAGAAAGCAAGTTCAATTAATTGCAAAGTACAGGTAATTCACGAACTCAGATTAAGGATAATTTTGATGAATGACAACGATAACCATTTAACCCATTGTTAGGCTAGCTGGAGCGTCCCAATAAAAGGAAAAAGGAACTTGTTGAGTAATGATTAAAGTTTATTTACACAAACAGCAATGTGATAGCAATAAAAGTAAAGTTTAGTTAATGAACGTTATCTTTATAAATTAAAATCATTTAGATAACGTTGAATCATTTCACATTTTCATAAAAGCAATATAAATTTTTACTCAATGATTTTGGAAATTATAAAATATTGAAGAAGAACTCAAATATTATTCTTTGTAACCAGGTGTATGCAAACAAGGTAATAATCGCAGGTAATACGCCCATTACGAAAGAATCCCCAGCGTAAAAGAACCATTACAAAATAGCCCCCAACAAGAAGGCGAACAAAGAGAACTATTACAATGTGCGCGTGTTAATTGAAGCGAAACCTTACATGGTATGAGTATTAAAAAGGTCCTTACACTCAAACCACTTCAGTACATAGATAAGGTATTTGTATTGAAGAGGATGTTTGAAGATCAGTATAGAAGACCGTGCAGCAAAAATCTTTTACAGTAAACACAGAAAAATTAAATTACTATTGAGCGGTATTATTGTGGAGCATAAAATCCCATTGGTCAGCACCTTTATTGTTAGTCCATAACGCTTAGCAAATGCGAAGAATAGTATTAGATTATCAAGTTTTAAACATAAAAATTGAATATGACATGTTTTCTTTGCCAAATATTGTAGACATTTCAAATTCAATTCGATGGCAAGTATGCCCTTCAGACTTAAATCAACACTTCGGTACTATCAAATTCCGCTAGATGAAAAAGTAAGAAACTTACAGCATTTTACAATGCTTACGAAAGGCAAAGAATTAATATCAAATTACGGTTTTATCAATGGAGTTAAAAACTAGCCACAACGCTTTTTCTAGAATTTTAACGGTAGCTTTTTCGGGGTTAAACTTTTATTCGTACTTTGAGGGTTTAGACAATATTGCACTATTTAGAAGTGGCTATAATCACAATAAACTTCTAATTAGGTATTTATCGCGCTTAAAGGAGTACGTTTAAAATTAGATCCTACATGATGTTAATTTTTGAAAAAAACAACTACAGCATACTGTTTGCCAGGTGTAAAGAAAATAAAAGTAATTGAGAAGTATTCTGCGCTAAGAAATAAAACAATGCGATTAACATTTTTTTGTAATTATCGTTGGGCGTTTCTCTGAAATGAATCAATGCGAAAAGATGAAAAAAAAACCTAATGAACTATAGCATCTCAAAAATCAATCGACATTCTGTTAAATGTATTAATTAAACCACTAATAAGTTATTTTAAAGACGGGCCCGATCAATCAGTTTAACGTAGTGTAAACCACAAGTGAATAGCAATTGCAAGTTGAGCGTTAAATTAGTCTGAATTAAATTACGCAACGATTGAGGAACAATTATTGATCACTCTTAATGTAACGAAAATTCAATTCAAAGAACGTAAACCAATCCATAAGATTTGTGTAAACTATGTAAATGTCTTAAATTAACAGTAACAAATCTGAGCAAATAATATTTGAGTAAAAACCACACATCACCGGTGTAAATAATTAAGTAGATTACCGTACAATTAAAAATTAGAAATTAAGGAATTATTACTTGGTCAGTGTCGTATACATACTTAAAGAAGTATTTATAATATTTAAGAACAGTGGAGACTTGAAAGCTGTACATCTGATTATCTTGAATTAAGATAATAAATTTAAGAACTTTGAACTGACACTGCTTCCGCCGTTTCTACATAGCGATAAGCGGTGGTCGAAATAAATAGATATGTAGCGCCATTCAGTAAATTTGGGTATCTGTCAACATGAACAGATAACATTTGTGTTTATATTTTAAAATTATTCGCGATTAAAAATGTCAGTTTAAGAGCCAAGTTTTGTCAGTTTCGGGAAGTTTAACTTTTCAGTCTCAGTATGAAAAAGACAGCGGGTGAGACCCAACAAAAATTATGTTCTCTGCGATAACCCTAAGAGCAGAAAATCATGGGAAGTTCTCGGTCATGCTTATACGTCGACAACCAAGCCGCATATTTGCAGCTCTAAGGTCAACTTGTGTATTTGGTGTGATCAGCTCTGCATGCTGCATTATGAGCTACTAAAACAAAGTGCACAGGTGATCGCTATCGAACGCAATTGATGCGTTTGAGTCGGGTATTGAAATATAAACGGCCGCAATACATGGTAAAGTAATTTTTTTGCATGACAACGCTCGATCTCATGTTGCGAAAGTGATCAAGGTATGCCCGAAAACGTTGAAATAGGAAGTTTTACCCCCTCCATCGTATTCTCGAGATATGGCTCTCTGTGACTTTTCCAATTTTAATTAAATATTTTACTGCCTATATTTAACCTTTTGGGGAACGTTCAGTTGCCTGTTTAGCTTGTCTTTTGTTTGTTTTTTTTTTGCTCCAGTATCTGTGATGAATAATCCCCGTTACTAAATAAATTTCGGAGTAAACTGAACTGTCCTTTTGATAAACATTTTGTAACTAATTCAGAAATTACGAATATTTTAAATATGCTACGGCTTCTTTGGGTGTTGTACAACTACAGCAAGCAGATTTATTTAAGTTTGGTTACTTTAAAACGCTTTGCTAGCGTTACATATCCGTTTTTCTTTCAGCTCGACACAAATGAAAGGTTTTTCAACGCTTAGATTTTAAATTTACAGCACCTGTTCGACTTGCGAACGTTACCATTATTTTCATTTTGAGTAGTAACTGTATTGACCAACATTTTACTTACGTAGAGCCAAATTTTCATTTCTTTGTTTAACTATACATTAAACTGGTTTCTCTTTTGGGATGGAGTATATCCTCACGCAATTTTTTTTTTGTTTGATATATTATATTTGTTGATTAAGCTACAGCAGTCGCTTATTTCGCTTTCCTTTTGTGCTTTCCTTCCCTTTCAAGCTCCCTGCTTACCCCTTACATATGGTTTATCCAGAAGTCGGGATCACAGTGATTTGGCTTTTGGGGAGCGGCTTCTGGCGCCTACATTTAACACCCGAATTTTCTACATTCGGTACGAACGTTTAAGCTAGACGGTTTCCTGAAATATCTACAGGTGAGTATAAAACCCCTTCCCTTTTCCTCTGCTTCCCACTTAAACACATGACAAATGGCACACTGCCTCGCTGACTACCACTTCCGGTCTTAGAATTGAAAAATTTGGCTGATTTGTGGATCACCTCAAAAGATGAATTCGTATGTTGTCGAAATATGGGGGATAGTAGTGAATAGCGATAGACAATACTTTGATTAGTAGAAGTATTACTGGTATTCAGAAGAGTGAATTCTATTGGTCATCGCCTTCATTGTTACACCCAAAAATATACCGGTAACGGTACGAATCAAAAATATTTTAAGCGAGTGTATTGAAGATGACAAGTTTTCTTTACAAATATTGTAAACACTTTAGATTCGATGGGAGGGTCAGTATATGCACAAAATATGCAAATGTCTTGGATGGAGACGATAAAGTAACAGTAACAAATCTGGATAAAAAACATTTTAGTAACAAAAATGTACCACCAGTGTCTAAAGAACAATGCTAATTACCGAACAGTCAAAGTTTAAAGATTAATAAGCGGATTTATTTTTGCTTAATAAAGATGTCGTAGAATTTCTTTCAAAGTATTTCCAATTACAATTTACAATTTACATTGACCAATAAAACTGTGTTTCATCTTCTGTTGTTCATCGTTTTAATTTATTCATTTGCACTGAACTTGAGCTATTCAAACTAAGCCTAAGCTTGCAAATATTTTATTAAAAATTTAGACCTGATGTTAATAATCCCGAAGTCAATTATTTGAAAAAACCTATTTTTTAAATTCTATAGCATGCTCGTAATTTCAATAATTTGGATATTAAGTAGAGCAATTATTTGGAATATTTTTGCAATACGTGAAGCTGGAGAGAGAATATGTTGCAAAATGTTGGAAATGCATCTACAGAGAGAGGTTTAAGTGCGAATTTATCTATTTACAGCTTATATTGAGTTTAATGTCAACCCATAAAGCAAGCAAGAAAGTCACGCCCTTAAATCATTTATGTAACTGATTTTGTCTATTTTATGTCATAACTTACCCTTGACAACATGCAAGTATGTTAAGAGACTAAAATCCATCGCTAAGGATAGCCGACTAATACTAGTTACTTTGAAAAGAGTTTGTGACTATTATGGTAGCAATTTGAGATGATTATGGGAGTTTAGTAGCCCACGGCACGTACTTCTTACGAAAATTAATACGTTGCCCGTATAATCAATGAAAATTGGAAGTAGGGTTTAGCGTGTATAATAGCTATTTGTATATTAATAACGCAAAATAGTGCGAGAGCGGAGCGCGGCTTTCTCGCAAGAGCGGCATTGTCACTTTGCACTCGAGTTGCACATAAGATTTTTCCTACAATAACTGAGCGTAAACTTACTTTTTTATACAACTGTGGAGCGCAAAGTTACTTTGTCGCTTGGCGAGTGGCAAAGTAACTACTTTGTCGCTCGGCGAGAGGCACAGTAGCTTTGGGCTCGCTCCCTGAAAAGTGCTACTTTTTGCTTCCCTTTGGAAGCGCAAATTTGTACTTTCATGGTACTTTGCGCTCGGTTGTAGGAAAACGTATTTCTACATCATTAATAAATAAATTTTCACAAAATTTTACAAACTAAACAGATAAGAAATTGTAAAATATTATTTTCACTATTTAAGCTGTACGCTTACTTGATTCGAAACAGGCGGCCATCTTCCATTGTGTATTATCTATAAAATATTCCGAGTTATCAATGGGTAGATAGATTTTAATAAGTGATCTTACAATATTGATATTTCCTAATTCATTTCGTTGCTCCATACCTAACACCTAAAGATTAAAACACATGATTGCACACTGAACATTAGTATACTATCAGACTTTTACTTACTTTCTTAATAGTATCTAGACTTAAGTCAATCTGTACTCCTGGTTTTCCCTATAACAATTTTTTTTTAGTTTGTTCATAGTAAAGAGATCAAAAAATTTACTTACAATACTAGGCCCAGCTAACTGAATTAGGTAAAGAAGAATGCGTCTCTGAAGCACAAAAGTTGAAGTACTAGTCATTAGTTAAACTAATTACTTACTTGTGATTCCAATGATAGCGAACCTAGGTAGTTTTGTAAGAAATTCTACCAAAAAGTTAAATTAAAAAGGCCTTTGTGTATTTTTTGGAACTTACCTGTGCATTACTTGTTAAACTGTTCCAAAATAAGTTAATCTGCAACTGGAAAAAGAGATGTTATATGCGAAAGACAAAGGAACTAAACTAAATGGTAAAGGCTTAAGGTTAGACGTAAAAAGACAATATCTGATCATAGGATGGAAAGAAAAGGAAAAGGCCGAGTCGTACTAGATAAGTGACATTCAAAATTTTCTTGGTTTCAAAGAGGTAAGGACAAGAAGCCTTGACAGTAGTGAAATTAATTTGCAACGACCACTGAAATAGAATTATGAGTAATTTATTTAATAATTAGTGGAGTAATTATTAAATTAATTGTCCATTTTCTAGCTCTGTTAAAAATAAGGTCTAAAAGTAAAATTGATTATACCTCAAATTCTTCTATTTAGAGATCAATAATATTCACAATTTCGTCAAAGCACTGCGATTCTTCTTTTTAGAGGTCCATAATATTTACAATTTCGTCAAAACAGTGCGTTTCTGAATAATTATTTAATTTTCCCAATAAGTTTGTCTACATCGCTCAATTTGAGGTTTTTTCTATTAACTGACCCACCAATTTCATTATTTATCGTTATTAAGGAAGGGGTTGGTTTTATTAATATTCTTGATAAAGTGAATCACCGCTGATGCGCTTAATTGATTTCTATTTCAAATATTTACGATGCGACCCCAGTTCAGAATACCTTTTTACTTAAACGTGTAAAGTGTTTAAAATGATTTTTGCAAACTATCCCGAAACACGTTACAGATAGAATAAAAGATTTGGTGTCTAGTTCAGCTGATTTTTTAGATCACTAAAGCGGTATTGTACTGGATGCATGGATGGTGTGACCGTACAGTAAACAGATACCTAAGGCGCCACATAGTTTTAAATATGACAGCCTCTCGGGGAAGTAAAGCTGTAAGAAAACACATATATACACATAGAAATAAATAAAATACACAATAATCAGAAAAACACAATGAAAGTCACTAAACAGTTATATGTATCAAATTAAAAGAATTACCAGTATATTTATAATCCTCAATTGTAGAAAAAAAAAATAAGAAAGATTAACCAAAGTTAGAATTGCATAATTTGTTAAAATAAATTACGGCCTTATTTTTAAGTTACTTGACTAAAAAATGGAAAAAAACTTCTGAATGTAAATTTGTAAAATCCAAATCAAGTCAATAAAATATCTGGTTCAAATAATAGGCCACACACCTTACCGTTATGAAATATGCATAATGATACTTAACATGTAGCTGCGCTGGATCATTATCAGTAAATATACCCTAATTTTCAATTAACCAAACACATTTTTGTGTTGTTAAGGCAGCGATCACTTCATTACCTTACAAAAAGCTTATAAAAACCGCGTTTTGTTTTATTTTATACTGGAAAACAATTTAAGTAAAATCTAGAAACACGAAAAACAGTAAAATCGTGGCTAAGGCAGTTTTATCATGTAAAACAGAATCATTCATTCATGAAAATCAATGTAGTTGTAAGGTACCGTATGATTGTACGACTAGAGCCCTTTACAGTGTAAATACTAATTACCTTTAAATAAGGAAATTTTAACACAGTTTAAAATGGCTTCCGCAGGTACGAGAAACATAGCAAAGGATATTGGCTTCGCTCCAGTATCAAACAGGTAACAGATTAATGTATTATTATAACACCAAAAAGGAAGAAGGCAGTCAAGAAACAGGTGGTTACACCTATGTGGTTAGAATATGCCCCCACGGTGGTTAAACATGTGGTTACGTATCCCCTCACGATGATCTAAAAGATCTTAATAAAGTAAACAAATTAACACCTGTTGTCTTCCAAAACTTACCCTGAATTAATCAGGTGTAGATAAAGAAAGTAGCATAAATAGTTTATTAGTACTCTAATAAGACAAAGTAAAAATGTTGAGTGCTTATTAACATTCGCATGAGTATAGAGATCGTATTCGTCTTTGTTGAAATACAAAGATATTGGTTTTCCTAATCGCGTTACCAATTATAAAGATTATAAAGGTATAGTTTTCCTAACCTAGTCAAGACATATATATATATATATATATATATATATATATATATATATATATATATATATATATCAAGACATTCAATTGGTAATATGGAAATATTTTCAAGACAGACTCAGTATTATGTTCGTTTACATGAAGCCATTGAGACCTATAAACATCCTCTTAACTTTATTTCTATTTCAGCTTTTGATATGCCTGCTGTGTTTTTTCCAAGAATTTGGAGTAAATGCTTTACCAATTATATGTTAAATTACCACAGCACTATAATTTAACAACATAGTGGAAACTAAAACTAAAGTTTTCTACTTTCACTGTTAAATAACCCTTGCATTTATTATCAAAGCTATTTTCTGTTAGATTTGACTGGATTATTTTAATTAATGTCACGTTCCTGTTCGTAAAGGCTATATTCAATTTCAAATGAAAGTTTTTCACT
The DNA here is from genome assembly GCA_036346205.1 of Vesta saturnalis. Classification (NCBI taxonomy): domain Eukaryota; kingdom Metazoa; phylum Arthropoda; class Insecta; order Coleoptera; family Lampyridae; genus Vesta; species Vesta saturnalis. The sequence continues at coordinate 776,797 of JARFJB010001757.1, forward strand.
ACTTCACACTTACATCATAACTTGATTAAATTTGTTCTTGGAATATGACATTTTGCACCATTAACCTTCGCCTGTTAGAGGGTGTTCGGGTTTGTCATCTTCCAGGGACTTCTAATTTATTAATGGTCTACTTATTTTTACTAAAATTGTACTCCATATTTGGCTTTATACATTCATCAAACTGTTATATTAATAGCAGGGTTATGTTTCTGTTGTCAATTTTTCAAATTTCACAATTTTTTTTCAAAATCTTTAACAATTTTGAAAGATAATATTACCGCTGACCAAGGTAACTGTATTCATTCACTGTAGAGTACGCTATGCTTAGTGATAATTGTTTATTCGTATTTGATTGGAATTATGACCATTTTGTTTATTAGGTTGCCTAAAGGTACCACTCAAATTATAATGTGTTGATGATCGTTTAATAAAGTTTCTTGGTTGTTTTGCCAAGATGACTGCTTCTAAAATTATCCTTGCAGGATCGCCATATAATGTCAGATGTAACAGTAAGTATATGATCTCAAGTGTTTCTAGTCCATAACCTCTGACTGGACAAAGTAGTAAAGTACAAATTACGTTTGTTACACCTCGTTTTAACTATTAAATTCCATCGTAATTTGTGCACAACTTTCAGCATTTTTGTTTCACAATTTTACATTACCATTTATATTTCGAAGTTTTTAAATAAATGGCGTTATTTC
>JARFJB010001757.1:782500-850000 GCA_036346205.1 Vesta saturnalis
ATCATCCTCCATGGTGTATAAATTATCTTGTTCATATGGAAAAGTATACATTGGAAACACAAAAGATGTCTTTGATACAAGACGTAAAGACATATGAAATTTTGTAGATTAGGTGAACCAGACAGATCTTCCTTAAACAATTTAAATCGTGACATTCAATTTGATGATATGGAAATATTGTCAAGACAAACTCATTATTGTGCTCATTTACAACGTGAGGCTATTGAGAAATACAAATATCCTAATAATTTCAATAAAAAAGAATAAGACCTTTCATTAAGTAGGTTTTGGCCTCTTATAATTAAAAAAGACATAATGGTACGTCTTAATTTTAATTTTAGCTTCTGGTATGTTTAGGTTTTTCGCTGTTTTTAAATTACCATAGCTCTATTATTTAACATATGTATTTGAAATTATATTAAAATTAAAAATTATGTAAAACGTACTACATTGTGTTTTCACTATTAAATAGCACTTGTATTTATTAACAAATCTATTTCTTTGTTCGATTTAAGTGGATTATTTTAATTGATGTCAAGTTTCTATTTGTGAATGCCTTTATTAATTTCAAATTAGTTTTTCACAATTTCACACTTACATCATACCTTGATTAAATTTTTTCTTTGGTTATGATATTTTTCAGCGTTAGCTTTCAACCGTTAGAGGGTATTCTGATTTGTCACCTTCAAGGCAGTTTAACAATTTTTAATTTATTAATGCTCTAACTACTTATTTTTTACTAAGATTTTATTCCATAGTTGGCTTTAGACGTTTATCAAACTGTTATATTAATACGCGTATGTTTTTATTGTTTGAGTTTTAATTACGTTTAAATTGCCGTTATAGTTTTTTATTTCATTATTACCTACTGGAATTAATTATGTAATTTAGAATAATGGTATATGAAATAATAATTGCAATTACTAGTAAGTATGGATATTTAAATTAAGTGAATAGAGTAATGTGTGGCCATAATAGAGAAAAAGAACAGTGGTTTTTGGAGCCTGCACCAGATTGTCGAGAAGTTTCCTTTGCTAATTTATGATATTACACACTAGGTGTACATTTATAATTTACAAACGTCAGGAAAAAATTAACATTTGTGTTATTGTGGATAGATCGATAATAAATAAAACCGGCATTTGCATTATAGAAACATTGAACAGGACGACACTTTGATTTTAAGGGACTTGTTTTCATGTATTATTGAATTCACCGTTTTGGTTTATGTTTAACTAATTATGCATTCAAATCTTTGATAATTTTAAAGTATTTATACAACAATCACATAATGTCTGGATTGAGTATTATTTTACGCTAAATAAAGGTTTACTACTTTTGGTTGTGTAAAAATTTTTTTGTTGTGAAGATACACCTGATACGTGAGCTACTCTGTGTCAAATAAGCGTTATTAGTCTTATATTAAATACCTTGGAATTTGATTTTAATTAACATTAGATTCTTAACGTTAATCTTTCGTTTATAAGCTTTTGTTTTATTTTTGATTATGTAAACTCTATTGGAGGCTCGCGTTATTTTGATGACGTCAATAAATTAAAATGGTCTTGGACAATTGGGCGCGGCCGCTTGGGCGCGGCGGTTTGGTCGCATCCGTTTGGACGCGAGTACATTTGGGCGCGAGGCACTTGGGCGCGAGACACTTGGGCATAAATGTATAAACATTTATGAATTAGTTATTTATCCTGAGAAATTAATGTAATTAATCAAACAATATTGAAAGAACAATCCAATTATTTATTGAAACCGTTATGAAATTAATTTTAAATAAGGTACCTATATTAGATAAATTTTGAAATAAATCAGAATAGAATTAAAGAAGGTGGCACATTTGATAAGTTTTGAAATAATTCTGAATACATAAAGAAGGCAGAATATTAAACATAAAATATTACCTATAACCTACTTGTCCTCACTCCCAAATATCTCGTACCCAAGTGGTATTGCGCCCAAGTGGTTTTGCGCCCAAACTGCCGCGCTCTAACGGCCGCACCTAAATGTCCGACTCCGAAATTAAAATGTAGATAATTATTATAAGTTTTGTTATAAACGAATAAGTTCAAAACTAAATATGTAATCAAAATTATTATTAATTTTATTAGTCCAGTTGCTTTGGTATGTTTGAATATTCCGATATTGGAGGCTCACATTCCATTAATACAAGTAATTTGATTGTAATCCTATTACATTTAGAATTTAGTTCACCTCTACATCTATAAAGACAAAATTTACATCCATTGGGGCTTGTATCTCGATAGCACAGTTGATTAGTGCGGTACTCTAGCAAAATACAGGTCGTAGGTTCAAATTCTACTCGAGGTAGACTTTTTATTTATGTATTTAATAAAATTAATAATGATTTTTAATATGTAAAATGTAGATACATTCAATAAATTATTAATACTAACTTTTTAATGTTGACCAGCTTAAATACGTTGGCCTTACAAATTGATTCACGTTTAGTCACTAGCGGTAGATTGAGTGAGTAAGGAAAGGACAATTAGGAAAAAGAAGTAATGTAAATAAAAGTGTATTAAAACAAACATTTAGCATAGTTACTTACTTGCAATTCTGGCTTATCGGCAAACAACATGTTAATATTAATTCCAACCTGCGAAAACTTGCTTATAATAAAGTAAATACTTGCGTAATTACTTACGTTAGCCCCAGGCCATACACCCGTTTGGATAATCTGCAAGAAAATGCAACAATTTTATACTCTTTCTAGTATAATATCTATTTCACGATACTTACGTAATCCATATCACCTAATTCATTTCTACTTTCCATTTGAACGACCTGCAGGTAAACTCACATTTATAAATTAGTTCGATAAGATTAATATAACTTACTTTCTTCATAGTTTCCAAATCTAGATTAATTTTCGTACTAGATTGACCCTGCGATTGGTTTCCTTTAGATGAATTTATTTTTAATAACACTATAATACTTACGAGACTTGGTCCAGCTAAACGAATTAGGTATAGAATAATACGGCGCTGAAAGTGGTTTTTGTTAAGGTACTTGGTTATACGTATAAAATTATACATACTTGCTGGTCTGTGCGTAATCCAGATAAGTTAAGCTTCAATAAATTCTAAAAAAAGACAGTACAATGCCTAAAACGTTTAGTGTCCAGGTACAATTTTGAAATTTACTATAAGTATGAAGAGAAAAAATTCTTGTTGGCTTAAGAGTGACGTCACAAAAAAAACCGGCCTCAATGGATGCCTCGTTTATACTAATTTTAGTACAATATTTAAGGTAAAATACAATTATTGTTGATCTATAGGCTTCTTATTCCACAAAAAGGGTTCATAGGATCAGCTGCTGTGGTCGGTTAGTAACACCACTCTCTACACTTACAAGTGTTTACTATTTAGCCCGTATCCAGGCAGTTCACCGGGACAAACCCTGAACTATTTGTACTAGTACTTTGCAAGAAAACCACTTCGCAAAACCAGCTACTTTAACAATAGTTAATTCCAAAATCCTATCTTTAGGGTGTGTAGGTGAGTGTACACTTGTTCTTTTTGCAATCTTTACTAAATTTGAGTATACTTACGTGAGAGTATGGTGTTAAGCTATTCCAAAAAGATCGACCAACACCTAATTTAAAATTATTTTTATTTCAATAAAGTTATTTTTAATTATTAACTATCACTTACTTGCAATTGAGGTTTATCAGGGAAAATGAGGAATTGGTTTCCAGTCTAAAAATGTAAACAAGTTATTACATTACTAGTAAAAATATTTTAGAGAAATATGCATTAAGATACATAATCTTTAAGTTTTCCAGAACATAATGCAGGATTGTTAGTTGTATCATTATATATGAATTAAAATACGAACATTTAGGATTTACGCATTATTAGCAATAGAAATACGTATACTCTGACAGTATAAAACTAGAGAGTTTTATGCCACGATATAGTTAAAGCCGATTTCGGCATCCTATTGGTTTCTCGCCTAGGAAGTTGCCAAGACATTTAAAACGGTGATAAGCCGAAATATCCAGTAAAGACGGTGGGTAAGTCATAATTACGCAGTAAATCCATACTAGCCGTCGCATAATGCTTATAAAATAACCGTATCGCCAAGCTAACTGACTGGAGAAAGCTTTAGGTTGTCGTAAGACATAAAGTAGCTAACGTAATGATTAGAGAATCTTACTCTTAGCAAAACTAACTCTTAATGATTGGTAATAAACGTCACTGGCGCCACTGTGATCTGGATTTTCCATAGCAGGGTTGGGCTAAAGCAAGTTAGACGAGTGCCTACTCGGTCCATAAATAACTTAGCTGTTATCTAAGATTCAGGAAGTTTACTGTAAATTTAGAAAGCTTCTTGCTCCTTTCTATGCCACTTACTACTTTCATGTGTACTGCTTTGGTTCACAAGCAGTCAACTTATAGCCTTTGTGTAATTCCTCTTCCTTTCCAAGAATTTACTTGACCTGGGCCAATATAATCTATTTCGATGTGTGTGAGTGGAAAAACATATGCTACACTGATTGCAATTTTCTTATTCATTACCACATCTGTTTGGTTTTGATGCCTAAAGCACTTTGATGATAATGGATTTAGATGTCTTCGTTTCGTTTGTCTTACATTGTTTTCTTCGTAACTATAGTACATCCAGTATAATGTCAATTGGGTTCCCAATTATGAATTAGTTGGTAGTTGAGAAAGCTCGTGATCTTGAGTACTTTATGTTGTTTTTGATAAACGGGCTGCGGTATGCGATCACTCACGGCAATATTGGGAGTGGTGAAAATTGATCCGAAATGCTGCTGTACTTCTTATCGTTATGATCACTAGCATACGTTAGTCGATTGCACAGACCCATACATCAGGTCGAAAATGGTCTAGATGGTTTTCAAAATACTGCATACGTGAAAATCTCTTGAAAACTCGAGTTAAATTTTTTCACGAAAACAGTACGTGCATAAGATGATAAAGTACAGCCAATGCTTTGGATACCAAACCAAGACGTGTTCACATTTGAACAAAAAGAAACCAATTAAAAAATGTCAAAATTGAATAGTTTGTCGGAGGTGACGAGGTTATTCGATCTATTGGGATGGGTGTTAACAACAGTAAATAAATTAACCTGGAAGGAAATGTATTAGAAACTGTGAGTCTTGAATCAAGTTTCCTCTTAATTTTATGTGGTAAAATAAATACAAAATCAAAAATGGGTGGAATGTGTAGATATACAAGCACTTTGAGGTGTATCTGAGGATAATCTACACATAAACCAAATACAGAAGCATTGGACTGCTGCTGAAATCTTGCATTGGTACTAGCAAAACCCACATTTCTGAGGTTATGCATAACAGAACTACTAGTAAAGTTACTGTAGAAAACTGAATATCCATCACGTATTCGCACGTCAAAATTCATGCTTGGCTCTACTACACTGTCTTAGACTAAAGAGTATCGAACGAGTTGGAAAATATTTACAGTCAATTAAGTAAAAAGGTAAACGATATAAAATCACCAGAACAATGAGACCACATCCGAACTGAAGATAACCCAGAAGGCGCAATTTCTAAACATGCAACGGAATCCAAATAATTGAGCAATATCATGGAAATGAAACTCAAACAGTACAAAACCAAGCATAAATGTGAAATTCAATGGTATTTTATCCTACCAGCTAGTCCTCATGTTACTACAATCTGAGAAAACGATTTTGAATCTTTAAAACGTCACTTAAGAAGAGTAATTGGACTACATTAACATACACGGACCATGTTAACATATCTGGCATAAACATATCTAACCGAAGACAGTTAACACCAATAAGGATACAATAGATGTCAGCGATTGGCTATTTTTTTATTGGACTGTTCGAAAAAGATCCAAGCGACAAAGTAATCAATCTTAACAGGTGGAAAATTATATGTGAAATGAAAGAGCTATTCGGGAAAGCCTGGACAACAAAGCGCATGATTTTTAATAATGGTACAAGTTTAAAACGATTTTCAACAATATGCTATAAAATGACATGGCTTTAATAAAAGAAGACAACTCAAGCCTAAGAAAATGATGTATGATAAGGATCCATTCATTGTACCCTGCGGAAGGTATAACACTACAATAAAGAAAAACGATAAAAAAGCCTTAAAAAAGATATACATCAGTTGGTTCCAAGGTACTCACTAAAACGAGAACAAAAGGTCGGGAACAACGTGACAACAGTACAAATAAGGAAATCAAGGCAATCAGGTTAAACGTTACGACATAACTAGTGAACACGGTAATGGTAACAGCGTACTATACCATAAACTAACCAACGGCAGGGTTATACCTGGATCCTTTAGATGCATTCATTGAATGAAGGATTCAAGATGGATTTACAATATAACGTAACCTCCATAACAGAGAACTCACAATGCATGGAGTTGGAGCAACATAAAGAAGAATACCGGTTACAAGACTATAAACATCATCCATGAGCGAGAAAAAGATGAAATCCCGTGCCGCAGTATTTGGATTCAACGATGTGGTATGAAAAGATATTAACCACTTGAAATGGTTCTGTCAAAAGGCAAAATAAATAAGCGCAAATTAAACATACACGTTCTCGGCACCTATCAGACATCCGTAATCCTGATGAACGAAAGGTACACCCAGTGCAGCAAGATTATGAATATTAATTACGAACAAGAGAATTTTTACGACTTCCATGCTATTTCAAACAAGGTCTAGATCAACTTCCGGTTTCGAAGATTAAGTACAATTCTATTAAAGCATAAAACAATAGAATTCACATTGGAATCATGTGAAAAGAATACGGGTATCAGGTTTAGGAATTTATGGACGGCATGAAGACATGCTCATATGTTCTATGATTTTAAAGGAAATAGAAGAGAATACTGACGGTATAATTAAAATACACAACAATATGGAAAACACACATTGCAGAATAGAGCTACACAGAAGTGTCCCATTCAGAAGTGCATTTTCATTAATAAACAATCCACCCAAATAGCAATCATACGTAACAGTGCATGACAAGAAATCACACTAAAGACAGTCGACATCATGAAGATTTCGCATAGTTGTATTATACAAACTAAACAAAGTAGATCCAAGAGAGACACCACAACTATAATCGAGAACTACGTCAAACATATCAACATAACCAACCACGCCTTAAAAAAATATAGCAGCAAATGTGTAAAAAAAGCTCTGCTTCAAGCAGAATAGAACTAGAATCTGTTAGAGAAAGTACAACAAGATCTTCTTCGAAATATGTCGTGAAGACAAGTTGCACCACACCTAATTTTCACCTGCTCGTTGTGAGAACATTTTGACGCACTGGGTATATTTAGGGTTACATTCTGCGGACGTGGCATTTCTTGTATGAATGTGTATCTTTAAGAGTGAATTTTGTCAGTGCATTTGTGTAATTGTTACGCCACTGGAATTTGAACGAGACCATGAATGTTATTTGAAAGCATATTTGAATGTTGTATAAAAATTTGTTGTTGACAGAATTAAATTTGAATGAGCGATTTATTTCAGGAAGGCAGGGATGATATGATGGGGAAGCGTGAACGAGTGAATGGTACTTTAGTACTTTAATAAAGTGTAAAATCAAAATGTATGTGATTGATTGGAGATAATACGTAAATTCTACGTACGATTCAAGGGCAAATAGCATTTAAATTTATTTAATTTTGCTAAAAGAGGTTTTATATAATTATTATAGAAAGTTTAGTTTGACTTAGAACGTTTTATTGCTAATTTGAATATCGAGACGTTTCAGGAAGTTATTACGTTTTTCTTAAAAATTTAAAGATGCCGTAGATGGAGGATTTCTCGTCTCCCTTGGTTTCATGTTCATGCTATCATGTTTTGTTCTCAGCAGAGACGCGAAATTTAAAGCCCATAAGAGAAGATTGCCAGCCAACCTTGAGGGCTGTTAAGCGACTGGTGGCGCGTGATTTCAAAATGTATAACGGTCTGCGCCAATGTTTGTTTTAAAATTTAGTAGCGCAGTTGACACATTGTGTATTTACTACCATATCCCATTTTGAGTATGGCACATTAAAAAAGTTTACAACTCAAGCTGATTTTGTATTAAGTTACAATACTTTTCTAAAAATTTATACAGTGTTTGAACAGATTTAAAATAAACAGTGACCATTGTGCTAAATAAAAATTATACACAAAAAAATCCGCACGGTAGTAAAGAAACTTTTAAGGTGACCCTTACAGCTAATTATAGGTTTTGGATTTTAATTATGACTGCAATAAAGTACTGTTGCTGATTCAAATGTGCCTATGTTATCAGCATTGAACCAATTAAGTGTACAAATAATGCACTCAGTAAAAGTTTTCTAATTGATAGAGTCCTTGAAGGATAGACATGTTCGTGAAAGATTTGAATTAGTGCCATTTTCCTAAAAATAGGCCATTCCTAGTATTTTAATTAGACTGCATGGAAAATCAATTCTAATCACTTCCTTTTTGTGTGTTTTTAGTTTATGAAGCTGGGATTACATTTAGTAGAGACAAATTTAATTACAATAGTTTTTTTTTGTTGCTTCTTTGCGTAACTAAATATATAATTATAATTAAGACTTATCTTAGTAGAGTAGATCATTCTTTTATTTGGATTGTAGTGAACCTTCCTCAACAATTTTATTTTGAAGTTTATTTAAAATAAATAGTCAATGTATGTGATACAAATCAATAGTGCATTATTGATTTCTTTTGTTGTTCTTTTATGAGTTCTCAGAAAACCTGTCATTCTGGCTTTCAATTCGTCGTTAGTGTTGAACGTCCCCAACCATTATTTCATCTTGGTGAATAAATAGGCGTAACTAGGAGCTATATCCGAGCTGTAAGGCGTGTGGTTCGACAATTCCTATCGGAATTACTAAAGCAGTTCCTTTGTTACTCTTGCGGTATAAGGGCGTGCATTGTCATGAAGCAAGACAATTCCTTATATCCACATGTCTCTTCTTTTTATTTATATTGCTCTACTTAGACGTTCGTCGTTGCATTAATTGTTCTTTTTGTTAGACAAGGTTTGCTTACACTTTTGTGGTCTATGAGCTGAGTTTGTATGCATCCGTTGGTTTGATTGCTCTTTTCTCTCGACGTTCACAAACTGAACCTACCTTTCTTCTCCCACTACGACACACTTCTTCTGCATCAATGGCAGCGCTGTATAAACGTTATTATATAATCCATTCGCTACAGTCTGTGAACATTCGTAAGCTGTTTGGGAACCCATTGTGCACAAAATTTGTTTTAGCCGAGTCCTGCTGTAATTATATCATAATGTGCTGATCTAGAAATTTCGGAGAATTTAGCAGGCAAGTCAGCAATTGTGAACTGGCGGCGCTCTCGTACTACAGTACTCACTTTTTAGGCAATGTCGGCTGTTGCTTTGGACTTCTTCCCTTGGCCCCCTTCTTCATTGACATCAGTTCGTCCTTCTTGAAAATTCCTACACCACGTTCGCACTGCACTACCACTCATAATGCGTTCTCCACACATAGCACACAGTCTTCGATGAATTTCAGTCTCAGTATTGCCTTCAGGTTGAAGAAAACGGATCACAGAGAGAATCTCACATTTGACGGGAGCTCCAATGATAGTAGCCATGATAAAACAGCGCTCCAATCAAAACTATAAGACGTAATACTGACAGATAGTTTACGGAATATCACCGTGCAACCGTCATGTCAACATGACAGTTGAGTATCCATTCGCAACCTAACGAGGCTTGAAAAAAGTAACCTTCTTAATAAAGATAAAAATTTCAAAACACAAAAGATAGAATGTAAGTACAATTTAGCACAGATCGTTACACCTGTTTTTGTTATAAGATAGGAACACCAAATTCGTATCTATTACTTAGTGGGAGTACGTTTGCTTCTGTTTTTAATTGTGGTCCATTCAGAACTATACCTTTCAAATCAGTTCCTGCAGTAACATATTTATCGTTGTTGGCAATTGTATAGTTTATATTTATACGAGAGTGAAACAAATAGTTCGGTTAGGATTGATAGTGTGTTGGACTCGTGGTACTAAAGAGTACTTAACGCAATTAGTTGCATTCAACGTAAATTGTACGAGGTTTATACAGAAAGTTCAGAATTTTTATGCACCGAGTAAGCGAATATTTTGTGGTTTACGACATCGCAAGATTTAGCATCTCAGCTTAGTATGATTTCCAAGATAAATATATCATGGTGACGCTCATAAATCATTTGTCCCCGATTTTAGGCCAAGAGTAAGATGTTTAAAGCCATATTCCAGCCATTTTACGTCTTGTTCCGAAACCGCCCATCTCCATTGCAGTTAGTCGGCATTGTATTTATTTCATAAGCACTATACGACGCTAGCGTGGTTTTATCGTATAACATTTGTTGCAACCATTACATTTTGTAAAACACCTGAAAAGAATTGCACGACAAGCAAAAAGATTAAGTTTATATATAGTTTTAATTCCTGTCACTACAGGTGAGCAATAATTTCTAATTTAGAACTTGATTTAAATCACGATGTAACATAAATTCTTCAAAATTATTCAATTTAATAAGTAATAAACCGTAAAGCAAAACCCGTTTGCTTGAAATTGGATGCGTTGAAAAACGTAATTCTATAATAAATTATATAAAAAAATATACCGGCACTACAAATTGTGATACTTACTTTAGAGTTAAATAATAGGATAGTTACTTAAAATTTAGTTACAGTTTGTGACATCCCTCATCGCCACAAAAGACCCTAATTGCTGAAGGCAATTAATGGATATATATATATATATATATATATATATATATATATATATATATATATATATATATATGGTGATTTCCAACCTATACGCCATTGTATCAAGAGTACGTAGAAGTTACGATGGCGATACACAACTGCAATTTTGACAACTGTTATTTAAGTGTGCTTGTTCCATCACATTTAAAGTTCATAAAAATTATTGTGCACAGTTTTTCTAACGAAGAACGTAGAGACATGTTACAGGTATACGGGGAATCACGATAAAATTATGTGCCTTCGGCTCGTCTCCATGCAGAGAGATTTCCAGGTAGATATCATCGGCACGTGAATTCTTTTTGAGTGTGGTGCAACGTGGTTGCGAGCACATACAGGTCGAGTGGTTACCCAATTTCAGGTTGCTGGAATGTTTAGACAGGCGTTTATTGTTGCTGCCACTATGACAACTGCTGTAAATTCCTTGAAGTCTACAGGAATTTGACGTCTCGAACCAAATATTTTCACAGATGCAAATTTTTGGCCGGCTGAAACGACCAATAGTTCAGAAAATTAAATAACAACTGTTCAATCAAAGCAAATGGCTTCTGAATCGGCTCTTAGACCAAAATTACCGCAATCTGGATGTTCAGGAATGAATAACAGTGAGGTACTGGGCAAGCAAAGGCTTTTCAATTAAGCCCTCTGCAACGTGGTTGTACAGGAATTAACAATATGCCAAAAATGCCTGTCTTTGGAGTGTCGCCTGAAGTCAGCGGGTTACATAACGCAGGGGACGAGCAGCGATAATTACGGAATCACCTTACAAAAACGAAGTGGTTGAAAAGCAAAAAACAAAGGAAAAGAAGACCTGCAAAAGGGACATTGTTCAGAATATAAATAGGATAAACTAAACGAAGAAAATAAAACAAACTGAAACAACTTTAAGGTAATTTAAAAATATACCTTCCGTCGACGACGAAAATTCAGAGTGTCAGTGTTATGAGTACCTGTGGTCTCAGTCCAATGAAGGGCACATTAGGTGCAGAAACTGCAGTCGTTGGACACCTTGCTTGTGTGTCGGCGAAGACGATGAAGATGGTGAAGCTACGCATCTTTGTGTTATGTAAACTTGAGTTTATATAAATTACCATAATTACGAATTATTGGTTAAGCAAATCAATGAAAATATTTTTTCCAATATGTAAGATTTTCTTTATTAAATAACCTATACCCCACATTACCGTACTTTGCTCCTAATGGCGGGACAGGGTAAACGGTTTTTCAAGAAAATGTTGTATTTTATCGATTATTTAAGGAGGTAGCAATGAAACCATCATGGTAATGCAAAATATGCTAACTATGCAATGCAAACTTATAAAAAACTTTTTAACAATAGAAAGTAGCATTAATGGCTGATGAATATTAAGTACACAATGACCGGGTGTCCCCTACCTCAGAATGCAAGTTTAATAAATACACTAAATTAAAAAAAAATCTCTTTTATTCATTTCTTAATAATAGTGGCAAATAAAACTCAAAAAAAATTAAGGCGTGCAAAATTTTGCTCAAAAACATTTTAATAACAGGAGCGACATTTCGATAGGTTAGAAACAGTGATCCGTAATTTTCTTCACATTTCATATGATTTTGAAAAAGTGAACCATTTGAGTTACAGTTTGGACAGGTTGTGAGTATTATAGAAGAAGAAATATTTTCATCAATCGTAGAGGTGTTACCGTAAGTTCTTAAATGAGAAAGGGCATAAAAACCCTCCTTTTTTTGCTCCAGGTTGTCTAAAGCAATTTGAAAACTGCATGATAAGGATTCCAGAGTTCAAGTAACTAGGTAATTGGTGAGTAAACGAGTACTCAAAATGTGGCGGAGTAATGAAATGTATGGTTTACATAAAACAAAACCTTCGCCATTAAATTCTTTATTAAGATAAAATATCAATGTAACTTATCTTAAGGTGGAACGTCGCGAATAGTTAACGAAAAAGGTTTTCATTAATCACATTTTTATAAATGTTTCTTTGAACACAATTTAATATTGACATGTTAGGTAATAACAAATTAAGTGATAAACAGTGCATTACGCCTAACCATCTAACCATGTGCGAACTTCCCCGAGTAGTCGACTGCAATTGTGATCCGGCAACGGTGTAAAAAACACGTGCTAGCGCGTGAACACTATTTAGGTGAAGTTGGATCGCTGCTGCACGTATCATAAGTAAGTGTCGAAATGGAAAATCAAACAGACCCAGCGAGAATTATTTTGAGATACAAAAGAAAAACAGTGAATAAAATGTTATGGAAAAAAAGCAGTTGTACAAAAAGCTTGATCACTGGATAGTTTCTCATTACTTTAGTTGTTTTCCGTCGATAAATTATTCTTATAAGTTGTAATAAATACCAAAGCGTGAAATAAGAAATATTATTACGTAGCTGTTTCAGTTTTTAAAAATTATATATTGAGCAAATCAAAATTTAAGGTGGAACTGAATAAAAAATTCTTATTGAATGTTATAAAAATGTTTCATTTGCAAATGAATTTTATTGTTATATTTCAAAAATGATCAATTACGATTTTTTAATTTAGGTATTGTTTCTTAAATTTATTTCTATATACAATAATAGTGACTGTAATGCGAGCTGCAGTGTTAATCTAAACGAAACATTTCGGCATGCTTGAACTGACCGCGCTTGCGACGTTGCCACACGCTCATCTGAGAGTTGAGTAAATTCTGTGAAACACTGAAACCCTGCTAACATGCTTGCTAATATTCTATTACCATGTAGTGACGTCAGTTTATCTTTTTCCCATTCAATTACTATTATCTCAAATAATATTGAGTCAAATTTCTAAACTCAAATGACTAGTTGATTGCAAGCTATCGTAATGAGTAAACTGTTTTAACCTTTTCCCGCGACGGCCAGAAGAAGCAATACAAATCATGTCAACTTTGCCACTCAGTCGTCTCGAAATTTTAGAGTTTCACATAAACATTTAATTAAACAAGTTTATCGAATTTAAAGAAATTCTGAATATATGCTGTTTCGCGACGTCCCACCTTAAAGCGACATATTTAGACAATTATGTTGTCATCATCAAGTTACTAAAATTACACGTAAATTAGAAACATAAAACTTACAATTGAAGTACTTACATAACAGTAATGCAATGGAAAACCGTAGATAAACTAATTTAAAACATTTAGTACTGAAATAATCAAAAATATAAAATTTCTAAGTGATGTAAGTATAATTAGTTAATAAAATATTCATTATATAAGTTGAAAAGGGGAACGACCTATAGCGTTACTGCTGCACAACACAAGAACTGCGAGCTGAGGGTCCAAAAGGTGAAGGTCGGTAACTTCTGTAGAAGTTTTGAAAAGAATTGCACGAGAAGGAAGAAGATTAAGTCTAAATATAGTCGCAATTCATGATTTCTCCTGTCACCACAGCTCAGGCTACAATTGCTGAAGACTGACTGTTTACTCCAATTGGAATTTGGCCGAAGTCGTGATATAACCATAATGTAATCTCCCAAGTTAAAAATAAATAAAATATCCTAGTTAATAAACAACAACCAACCAATAAGTCACATACTAAAACTTGAATTAAACATTGTGGAGGCTACCCATTATATTAAAGCAGAAACAGGTTGACAAATGTTGAAAAATTTCATGCTAGAAATCAAAGAAAATATGTGAGGTTAAGTGTAACAAGGGTTAAAATGCTTACCGGAACAAATTATAAATATAATAACATAGAACAAATAAAAAAACGGAAAACATGTTAGAAGCGAAGATGCCGTAATTAGTAAAACTACAGAAAATTTAATTACAAAAAACAGGTCTACACAGGCATATAAACTAAAAGAAACTAAAATCAGTTATTGCGTTACCAACTGAGATGGATGATTAAGATAATAGGGCGTGAACTTAGATTAGTTGTTGAGATTAGCATTTTATTTAACCCATTATTGCCCAGAACCGTTTTCTAGTTATTTTTTCATAAATTTTTATTTAATTGAACCAATATAATCCTAACTATATGCAAAAAAGTAATTTTATTAATAGGCATGTCATCGGAAAAGGAAAAAAACAGTGATACCATATGGTATCTCTGGGTGCATAGGGTACTACAAAACACGAAAAAATTTCTCCAAAATATCTATTTTTCCAAAACAATATTACATGTATCTTGTATGATAGTTAACGAAACAAGGCACATTTAGAACACATTGTTCTGGCAAAACCCTTGCAGCCAGTTCCTGCGCACTGTCTTCGCAAGGAGAAACGTAATGGTGCATACCATCGTATCGGATACTTGACACAAGTGTATCCATATCACGTGCAACGTGTACAATCCCTACTAGAAGTGGAACATCCCTCTCCAGTACAGTTTTGCGAATGGGTGCTACACCACCATCAGTTAAACCCAAACTTTACCAATAAGGTTTCAGTTACGGATGAGACGGTTTTCACACGTAACCGTATTCACAACGTCCACAACACCCATTATTCAGCCATGGAGAATCCTCATATTACTCGTCGAACACATTTACAACAAAGATTGTCTGTGGTTGTGTGGTCTGGAATTGTGAACGGACGACTTAATGGCCCTTTCATTCTGAAGAATCGACTAGCTGATGCTCGTTATTTACAATTTTTGCGCGGTAATTTACGGGTACTGCTCGAAGATGTTGCTCTTGATGTTATACATGCTATGTGGTTTCTCCAAGATGGTGCTCCACCACGTTGGGGAAGGTCAGTGAAATAGATAGATAGATGGATAGGTCTTTCACCTTATACTTATGTTAGAAGAATTAGACCATCCAAATTTACCTTGTAATATACTTGTGGATACCTTCTTTACGGGACTGAATCTATCCAGCTATTTGAAATTCTTGGGATGCAGCGCCCTATGTACTGTTAGAGTAAATCGTATTCTACATCGTCCGTTGGAGGACAAGAAAATATTTTCAAAAAAAGAAAAGGTGTTTCCCAAGACACTTTAGAACGAAAATATGGAATTCTTTTTACACAGTGGCTGGATAACTACATTGTGAGCATGACGTCAACTGATTCAGATGCTACAGTCAAGCGATAATCGAAGAAACAGAAAAAGCGTATAATGGTCATTCGCCCTGATTATGTTTCGCGTTATAACCGTAGCAGGGGAGGAAGTGACCAAATGGAACAGAGCATTGCTAAATATAGCGTTGGTATTCGGAGTGAAAAGTGGTTCTTGCCAATTTTTACATGGATCCGGGATGCTGCAATGAACAATGCATGATTTTTATACAGACAGAACCACAAGAAAACATCCAACATAAATTTTAGAAGGGAGTTAGTGCAAGTTTACTGAGGCCCGCAAGAACATCCCGTATACTTGTACCAAGCATTCGATACGATGGTATGCACCATTACGTTGCTCCTTGCGATAGAAGACGGTTGGCAGTAACTGGATGCAGGAGTTTTGCCAGAACACTGTGTTCTAAATGTGCCTCGTTTCGTTAACTGTCATACAACATGACTGTAGTATTATTTTGGAAAAAAATAGTTATTTTGGATATTTACTTTTTGTATTTTGTAGTAACATATGCACCCAGTGATACCATGTGGTATCACTGTTTTTTTTCTTTCTGGTGATATGCCAATTAATAAAATTACTTTTTTGGATCTAGTTAGGATCATATTAGATCAATTAAATGAAAATTTATGAAAAAATAAATAGAAAATAGTTCTGGGCAATAATGGGTTAAACAAAATGCTAATCTCAACAACTAATTCAAATTCACACCATATTATCTTAATCATCCGTTTCAGTTGGTAACGCAACAACCGATTTTAGTTCCTTTTAGTTTATATGCCTGAGTAGGTATGTGTCCATGTAATTAATTTTTCTGTAGTCTTACTAATCAGGACATTTTCGATTCAAACATTTTTTCCGTTTTTTTTTTTGGTCTATGTTATTATATTTATAATTTGTTCCCGTAAGCATTTTAACTGTTGTTACACTTAACCTCACAATCCTTCATTGGTTTCTAGCATGGAATTTTTCAACATTTTTCAACCTGTTTCTGCTTTAATATAGTGGGTAGTCCCCATTATCACACTCTATTTATCTCGTATTTTGCTTAAGTAACATTATTTTGCAGTGCTGTTTTAAATCTTAAATATTAACTCCACAACGTTTAATTCAAGTTTTAGTATGTGACTTATTGGTTGGTTGTTGTTTTTTAACTAGGATATTTTATATATTTTTAACTTGGGTTATTACATTATGGTTATATAACGACTTCGGCTAAATGCCAATTGGACTAGGCAGTCTTCAGCAATTGTTTCTTAACCTGTGGTGACAGGAGAAATCATGAATTGGGACTATATTTAGACTTAATCTTCTTCCTTCTCGTGCAATTCTCTTCAAGACCTCTACAGAAGTTATCGGCCTTAAATTTTTGGGCCCTCAGCTCGTAGTTCTTGTGTTATGGTAGCAGTAAAGGCTATAAGTCGTTCCCTTTTTCAACTTATATAATGAATATTTAATTAACTAAATTATGCTTACATCTCTTAGAAATGTTAAATTTTTGATTATTTCAGTACTAAATGCCTTGCTGTTTTAAATTAGTTTATCAACCGTTTTCCATTGCATTATTGTTGCGTAAATACTTTAATTATAAGTTTTGTGTTTCTAATTTATATGTAATTTTAGTAGCTTAATGATCACAACATAATTGTCGAAATATGTCGCTTTAAGTTGGGACGCCGCGAAACACCAAATATTCAGAGTTTCTTTAAATTCGATAAACTTGTTTAATTAAACGTTTATGTAAAACTCTGAAATTTCGAGACGACTGAGTGGCAAAGTTGACATGATTTGTATTACTTCTTATGGCCGTCGCGGGAAAAGGTTAAAACAGTTTACTCATTACGATAGCTTGCAATCAACTAGTCATTTGAGTTTAGAAATTTGACTCAACATTATTTGAGATAATACGAATTGAATGGGAAGAAGATAAAATGATTTTATTACTTGGTGATAGAGATATCAGCAAGCATGTTAGCACGTTTTCAGTGTTTCACAGATTTACCCAACTATCACATGAGTGCGTGGCAACGTCGCAAGCGCGGTCAGTTCAAGCATGCCGAAATGCTTCATTTAGATTGGCATTACAGTCACAAGAACCAATAAATTCAATCTATAAAAAATCATAATTGATCATTTTCAAAAAAGAACAATAAAACTCATTTGCAAATGAAATATTTTTATAACATTCAATAAGCATTCTTTATTCAGTTATACTTTCAATTTTTATTTTCGCAGCAGATGATTTTTAAAAACTGAAACAGCTGCGTAATAATATTTCTTGTGGTATTTATTTCAACTTATAAAAATAATTTATCGACGGAAAACAACACTAAAGTAATGAGAAACTATCTAATGATCAAGCTTTATGTACAACTGCCTTTTTTCCGTAACCCTTTTTTCACTGTCACGCCTTTGTATCCTAAAATAATTCGCTCTGGTTCTGTTTGAATTTCCATTTCGACAGTTATTTATGAAACGTGCAGCAGCGATCTAACTTCACACAACAGAAACAGTGTTCACGCACTAGCCCGAGATTTTTACACCGTTGCCGGATCTCAATAGCAGTCGACTACTCGGGGAAGTTCGCACATGGTTAGATGGCGCCATACGCGTAATGCATTGTTTATCACTTAATTTATTATTACCTAACATGTCAATATTAAATTGTGTTCAAAGAAACATTTATAAAAATGTGATTAATGAAAACGTTTTTCGTTAACTATTCGCGACGTTCCACCTTAAGATAAGTTACATTGATATTTTATCTTAATAAAGAATGTTTTTGTTTTATATAAACCATACATTTCATTACTCCGCCACATTTTCAGTAGTCGTTTACTCGCCAATTAGCTAGTTACTTGAACTTTAGAATCTATGTTATGCAGCTTTCAAATTGCTTAGACAAGCTGGAGACTGAATAGAACCTAACCTAAATTTATTAAAAGTTCCAGTAATATTCATTGGTAAGGAAGACAAAATGAATTTTGTATGAATGAGAACACAAAATAATAATGGCCTGAAAAATTAACAGCCTGTTTCGTTATTTGAAAGTAGCGATCTTGGACAAACGTCACACAATTAACCTACTTGTTCCCAAATTTTCTACAGAAGAAAAAATTGAGTGTTTCTTATGCTTTTTTGCATTTAAGAACGATTGGTGGAACTATTTCTTCTTTTAGAACACTCACAACCTGACCAAACTGTAACTTAAATGGTTCACTTTTTCAAAATCATAATGAACATTTTTTTTCACTGTTTTTCCTTTGTATCTCAAAATAATTCTCGCTGGGTCTGTTTGATTTTCCATTTCGACACTTACTTATGGAACGTTCAGCAGCGATCTAACTTCACATAATAGAAATAGTATCCACGCGCTAGCACGACATTTTTACACCGTTGCCGGATCTCAATAGCAGTAGACTATTCGGGAAGTTCGCACATGGTTAGATGACGTAAAGAAATTTGGCAAAAACATCGCTATGTTTTAATTTCATGATCTGTCGAAATGTTGTTTATATAGATACTATAATTACGCGTAATGCATTATTTATCACTTAATTTGTTATTATCAAACATGTCAATTTTAAGTTGTGTTCAAAGAAACATTTATAAAAATTAATGAAAACTTTTGTCGTTAACTATTCCCGACGTCCCACCTTAAGGTAAGTTACATTGATATTTTATCTTAATAAAGAATTTAATGGCGAAGGTTTTGTTTTATGTAAACCAACCATTTCATTACTCCGCCATATTTTCAGTACTCATTTACTCACCAATCGCCTAGTTACTTGAACTCTAGAATCTTTATTATGCAGTTTCCAAATTGCTTTAGACAACTTGGCGCAAAAAAATCAGGGTTTCTTGTGCATTTTCCCATTTAAGGACTTATGCTAACACCTCCACGATTGGTGAAAATATTTCTTCTTCAAGAATACTCACCACCTGACCAAACTGTAACTCAAATGGTTCACTTTTTCAAAATCATAATGAAATGTGAAAAAAATTACGGCTCACTAACCTATCGAAGTGTTGCTCCTGCTATTAAAGTGTTTTTGAGCAAAATTTTGCATGACTTAATTTTTTTTAGTTTTCTTTACAATTATTAGAGAAATGAATAAAAGAGAATTTTCTTTAATTCAGTGTATTTACTAAACTTGCATTCTGAGGTAGAGGACACCCGGGCATTGTGTACTTAATATTCATCAGCTATTAATGCTACCTTCTGTTCTTAAAAACTTTTTTATCATTGCTTAGTTGGTATACTGTGCATCATGTACCATGATAGTTTCATTGCTACATCCTTAAATAATCGATAAAACACAACATTTCTTGAAAAGTCGTTTACCCTGTTATCCCCCGCCATTGGGAGTAAAGTAGGGTAATGTGGGTTATAGGTTATTTAATGAAGAAAATCCTACATCTTGGAAAAAATATTGTTATTGATTTGTTTAACCAACAATTCGTAATTATGGTAATTTATATAAACTCAAGTGCACATAACGCAAAGATTCGTAGCTTCACCATCTTCATCATCTTGGCTGACACACGATCAATGTGTCCAACGACTGCAGTTTCTGCACCTAATGTGGCCTTCATTGGACTGAGACCATAGGTACCCACAACGCAGACACTCGGAATTTTCGTCGTCGACGGAGGGTACATTTTCAAGTTTCCTTAAAGTTGCGTCAGTTTGTTTTATTTCCTTCGTCGTAAGTTTATCCGATTTGTCTTCTTAAATATGTCCGTTTTGCAGGTCTTCGTTCCCTTTGTTTTTTGCTTTTCAACCTGTTGATTTTTGTAAGATGATTTCGTAATTATCGGTTCTTTTCCTCTGCGTTTTGTAACCCGCTGCGTTGTTCCTTCTTGTTTAGGTAACGGCAATATAACTTCAGGCGATAGCCCAAAGATATATTTTTGGCATATTGTTAATTCCTGAAAAACCAGGTTGCAGAGAGATTAATTGAAGAGCCTTTGATTATCCACTACCTCACTGTTACTCATTCCTGAACATCCAGGTTGAGGTGGTTTTGGTGTAAGAGCCGATTCAAAAGTCATTTGCTTTGATTGAACAATTGTCATTTAATTCTCTGAATTATTGGTCGCCTCAGCCGGTCCCAAAATCTGCATCCGTGAAGATGTTTGGTTCGAGAAGTCAAATTCCTGTAGACTTCAAGGAGTTTACAGCAGTTGTCATAGTAGCAGCAACAATAAACGCCCGTCCAAACAATCCAGTAACCTGAAATTGTGTAACCACTCGACCTGTATGTACTCGCAAACATTTTTTGAGTTCATTGCTGTAGTAGGTGCTCAAGGGTTTCATAAAACCAACATCCAGGGGCTGCAGACGGTGTGTGCAATGTAGTGGGAAATAGATCAGGACAACACCATTTTTGCTAGCCAAATTGATAAGTTGAATATTTTGAACATGGAAGCGTGCCCATCAAACAGCAAAAGTACGGTCTTCTTTGGTAGCATGCCACCATTTTATAAAACTTTTTAATTACAAGATTAAGAAACGACCTCTTATCTATCCACATTCTTCACATTCTGGCCATATAGGTGGAAGGCATGTATACCCCATGCCGTCCGGTGCAATACCACCACCTTTACCATGGGCTCTTTAATATTGGTGTTCCAATTTTCTGAGCTCGGTAAGGGCTGCCGGTCATATTCTCCTGTATCCTTATGTACACGCCAACACGCACTTGCCAAGTGTAGCGTTTTAGCGGCTAAACCCTTAAAGTGACGAGTTCTAAAACAGATGCTATACCCCAGGTGAGTATTGCGAGACGCCTACATTCGAGACGCCTACACTCTCACATCGATTCGTCGATCCGTCCCAAGGATTCTGGGGGGACAAAAATTCGTCAATGCCAAAATCAAGACTAACAAGAACAAGATCTGCCAGGAATAAAATTCTAACTTTCGCCTTAAAGGCGGAGTATGTGCGTACACCAAGGTCAACGTAGGTTGTAAGAGGATGCCCATTTTGGAAAACAACAAATTTGACGCGATTTAGTTCAAACATTCTGGGCCCCAATTTGTGAAATTCTGCTGTTGTCTCTATATGTCTCCCAATGATAACAACTTTCAACATCTTTTTGATTACCTTAGTCTGAAAATAGACTACCTCTTATCACAGTTCCCATCTTGCGATATTTTAATTTTGAGAGCTTTTAATGCCCACAATTCAAATTGGCTTCATTTTTCATCTACTACTAATCGCACAGGTCATAGTGCAGAAGCATTTCCTGTATCCTGTGATCTCACACAAATCATTTCCGAACGAACCATAATTCTTGACAACCCTAACCATACTTGACATCTCCTGGACCTATTCCTTACAACTAACCCACTTGTGTGTAAAGCAAGAGTCCTTTACCCACTTGGTCAATCAGACCACTGCCTAATCGAAATAACTTCCACTGTATCCAATCCCACTCTTACTCGAAAAACAGATAGAACTATATTTTTTAAAACCTTCTCCTGGTGTGAGTATTGCTTTAAATGGTCCTCCTCTTCAAAAATTGCTCTTTCAATTACTGAAGTTATCCTGATTGGTATGGAGTTATACATTCCCAAAAAATGTAATCGTGTAGGTCATGCCCGTGCCCCTGCTTTAACAGGGCTTGCACTGATGCATTATCGCAAAAGCATAAACCCTATATCAAATGGAAATCAAATAAATCTACCGAAAATCACGCCAACTATATTGCCGCAAGGAATAGTTGCAAAAAGTATCATCACCAAGCCCAAAAAGATGTTTGAAGACCGTATATACAAAGAATTAGTCTCATGTCATTTGGGTGGTGGTAAATTTTGGTCATTAGCTAAAGCCATCAATAAAATCTTTAGTACATCTTCCTTTCCTTCCATGACGTCTCGCAACGGAGCTGCAGTAGCTGATCCTGCTAAAAAAGTCAACCCCTTTGTCAATTACTTTGCTTCAAATTCACGTCTCAATGATTCTGGTAAAACTGTGCCGTCGCCAAAATCTACCCCATACGCTATTAAACCAATCCACATGCGTTACAAGCTCCTGGAATCTATTATCAATAAACTTGATGCAAACAAGGCGACTGGCCCGGACGGTATTCCAGCTATCGTCCTGAAAAAATACTACCCCGAGCTAGTACCTGTATTGTCCAAACTCTTTTCGATCTCTATATCATCTGGAGACTTTCCCTCATCGTGCAAGTTAGCAAATGTACAGCCTATTCCTAAAAAGGGCAACAATACCGATCCCTGAAACTATCGACCAATAGCTATCACTTCCATTCTGTCGAAAATCATGGAGAAAGCCAATAACCACCAACTACATTCGTTCCTCGAGTTCAATAAACTCTTAAACGACCAGGTTTGGCACAAGTGCCTACTTGCCAAGCTCACTTCGTTCGGCTTATCCGATTTGCTCATCAATTGAATATCCAGCTGTCACAAAATCACAAAATACGTATGCACGTTGTCGTCTATGGCTTCTTTTCGAAAGAAACTACGATTAACGCGGGAGTAACCCAAGGATCAGTGATAGCTCCCACACTTTTCCTGCTGTACATAAATGACCTCATTTCCTCAACAACTAACCCGATCCTTTGCTTTGCGGATGACAGCACTCTACGTTGGGGTTCTTTTCAGTTTTCCCACAACAATAAGTCTAGACAGGACGTAAAGGTGAAAATGGCAGCCTCAATCAACAGTGACTTAGAACGTGTCCTTGAATGGGAAAGGAATAATCTACTCACGTTCAACGCCGACAAAACGCAAGTGTTGTCTTGTGTCCGCAAAGAAAGACCGATAATTTCCAGCTGTAAATATGAATGGCTTAGAACTCAAGTTTTCAAACTCTATTTCTATGTTAGGGATGTCCGTATCATCGAACTTTTCATGGATTGACCACATTTTATCAGCCAGCAAAACAGCTACCCGTAAACTGGGCTTTCTATACAGATCTGAACAAAACGTCACATATCAACAACTCATTTTACTGTATAAGGCTCAAATTCGACCTCATCTGGAATACAATTCCCACCTCTGGGTCAGTACTCCCCAATACTCCCTTGGTATGGTAAACCGCATCCAAAAAAGAGCTGTCCGGCTTATAAATGACCCGCCTCTGACTTCCGACCTACAGCCTCTTGAGCATATAAGAATAGTTTCGGTTCTTTCCTTGTTCTATCACTATTACCATGGCAAGTGTGCCTCTGAAGTACACTCCTTAATACCGTCGCAGGCCATCTTCGCTAGAAACACTCGGTTTGCCCATTCACACCATAATTACGCACTCAAAATTCCATCGTGTCACACTAAATGGGAATGCACTACCCAGTTCCTGTTTTCCTGCAAACTTTGACTTAAGTCAATTCAAGCTAGCCATTCATAAACATTTCTCGGCAACCAAGCAATATCCCTAAACCCTCCCTGTGTTCCTGAGTGCTTTAGCACGTTAGGTAAATCTTAGCCCTTTCGGTAATACTATAAGTAACAAAAAATTCTTCCCCCAGAGCTAACCGGTGCTTTATCTATTAATTGGGGCTTCATTCGCTTTCGCGGAAATATGAAAATAGGAGGTATATAATTACCAGTAGCACTGAAGCAGACAATCATCGTCATCAATTTGCCTCCCTTTTCAGACGCTAGAACTCCAACCTGGCGTTTACCAGTTACGGCTAAAATGTTTGAATGACTGTTGGGAACCGTCGATATGCCTGCTTCGTCAACGTTGTAAGTGCGCTAGGGCGTAGTTTAATATTTACCAATAGCTTTGCCATGACGTAATTTGATATTTATCAATGGCTCAAGTAGTAGATTAAAAAAAAGATACCAACTGTAACCCTGTTAAAACACATGGTCCTAGCCGTTGACGTTGATTCCGGCTTTCTATAAGTTATATTTGGATGTCTTTTTAAAAAACCCTTAGCCGAGCTGCCTCCCCATTTTGTGTATTATGTAAGAATTATAGCCAATTTATTTTTTTTCGGCTAATTCGAAAGCTACTATTCGAAGTTCAGGAGACGTTAGGCCGTAAACTCGAGTCTCCATTAATTTTACATATTCTACTGACTCAGTCTCCTCTGAACACAGCTATGTAATGGCCTAATTTACTTGGTATGATCTTTTTATCGCGATTGTCCCTATACAATCGTACAGCGTTGAAGTGTCGTTTCTGGTACATTGTACTCTTACGCTGCTCTTTTGTATTCAATTTCTCCAGAAGCGTAACTAAGGCCGGCTTTGTTCATAGATTTCAAAGATCAAGACTGCTGTTCTATTTTTCGTTTATACGTCCAAACCATCGGGCTGTAATTAAAGAAAGCGTACCCATAAACAAAAACCATACAATGAGTACGAAACATTGATCCCCACTTTGCCCCCGTTGACTACCCCGCTTTCCCCCTTATAATGTAATTAAAGGGACATGACTGTGAGTCTTACCTTTGATCGGTTACGGTCGTGTTAAATATGTATAAGCAAGGTTAAAACACACCCGAATCCGTAGGAAAGTTGTTGGAAATTGTGGCACAAATACTTTACGCGTAGTGTCAATGCGAATTTTTGCTCAATAAATAAGAAACTTGCGTTTTTCATCAATACTTCGGAACAAGAGATACCGGCGATCTAGCACTTTTAATTCACACGCATGGTGACTATCAACTAGAAACCAATAGCCCCATTATTATTCCGCCGTCTATGCGTCACTATGCTCCGTTACCCAACAATGCCTCGGTCTCCCCTACATTTTTGGGGTAAAATTTGGAGTAAATGTAAATACGTAATTTTTTATTTAACTTGTTCTGATCCAGTTGCAGACAAATATTAACGTAAACAAATTGAAAGATAAGATTTTATGACCATTTTTAAAGTAAGTGGCGCCTAACATTTATTTACGCTTTTTTATAACGTTATCTGCTGCCAAAATTATCACAATTACATAGTGCCCAACGTGGGGCATGATTGTTGTAATTTTTCACAAAACCGTTACAATAGATGTTGGAGTATGTCGCCACATTTCCTTTTGAAATCATGTTCCACACAAAAACAAACAAAAATACTTCACTTTTTAAACAAAAATTTTAGCACAACTTACATTTCCTCCATTTACCAACATCTGAAGAACTTGAGCCTAGTATAGAAAAAACAATTACTAGCAATATGTGGAACTAAAGTATTTGCCTTACTTGCTGTGATGGCTGCAGTTGACTTATAAATACCAAAAGATTACGCTTAAAATCATATATTTAGTATCACTATAATAAGAAACTATACTCACTTGAGTATCATCGTTTAAACTTTGCAAATAGCTACGTATTTGGTTCTAAAATATTACAGTAATTAATAATTTACCCGATTAGCGTAAGTATCTAACCTGTAAGCTAAACTGATTAGGAAATAACAGTTGCAAATTAATTGTTTTATCAGCCTGTAAATTATTATAATGTATTTATATTTGTGAAATACGTTTAGGATCTTACTTTAGTGGTACCATCTCCGCCAAAAATTACACGAACCTAGTTAAAAGTAAACAATTAATCTTAATCAAAGTTATTGTAACACTTACATTGGTATCAGGTGTAAATTGAGCTGTTGGTGCCTAAAATCAATTGCAAAGTATAGATTGTGTTCGGACACTTTATGGGAACTACTTACTCTTTTATGTTTATTCTCTGCAGAATGGTCATGCTAAAACAAGAACTAAATTAAATTAACTCATACTTAAAAATTTTACAAATTTAGCAGTTCTGTATTATAAGTGTTTTGTAACTGTGGTATCATATTAGTTGAGTTGATCGGCCGATTTCCATAGTTTTTACTTTTATAGCGCGACGTTTCGGAAGTGGACTCTGCCTTCGTCATCAGGCTTAGTCCTGAGGAATAGTGTTTTCGCACTTGAGTCGAATTCATATGTTACGATTTTTCCCAAGCACTCGACTACTCTCAGATTCGAACTTTGGTACCTTTCACTTACAAGTCTGACACCTTTACCGCTGAGCCGCTGAGTAGTCCAATATGCATTTTTTAGAACTTATATACATTAAACGTTTATCGTGGATGCGCAGTAGCTTATTTCGCATCCATATGTGTTTCATTTCCACACTAGCTTCGCTTATTGGATTTTCTGTTAGTGAGATGTATGTAGCTTCTTTGAATTCTGACTAGTTGTATTCTCGTCCTTTGTCACTATCTGTATATTAACCCATTGAATGCGGTGGTTTTCGTTCCAGGCATGTTTGGCGATTCTTGATCTTTCTGTTTCGCCATTGCGGGTGTTGTGCTTATATTCCCGAGTTCTCACTTTGGATGGTCTGCTGCTCTCTCCTATGTGTACTCTGCCGCATTCGCATGGTAGGTTGTATACACAATCGTTGGAATTCTGGTTTTCATTGTGTGGTTTGGTTTTGGTAGTATTCCCTGAGCGTTCTGGTAGATTTGAAGGCAGTGTGTATCTTGTATTTGCTGCCTATGCTTCGTATTTTGTCTGAGGTACCTTGTATATATGGTATTGAAGCTGTATATTTAGGTTGTTCTCTTTCGGCTATCATTTTCCTGTTTAAGTTAGTTGGTAGATCGGGGTAGCCATTTTCTTTAAGTGTTTTAGCGATACTTTTCATTTCTTCAGGTCTTCTTGCTTTGAGCATATTGTTTTCGCTCTATCGTGCAAGCATCTTGCCACGCTTATCATCACGTTTTTGTGCTCATTCGGGTTGTAGTGTAGGTACCTCCACGGGTAGGTGAGTTTTCGGTATACACTTGTCGTATAAGTGTTGTCATTTCAACTCCAACTGCATTGTGCGTTTTATGCAGTGTGCGTGGCTATTCAGATGACCTAGGAGTTCATCCAGCTTACGCTTGGCGTGTTGCGTAATATCCAAATTCTACTGGACGAGGGCGAGTACAAACAAATACCAAAAGATTCCACACCAGCAATCGAAAGACGGGTACAACTGACGCTATTAAAACATAAGGGAGAGTTCTTCAGTTACCAGAAAACTAGGCTTATCCCACACTTCGAATCTTTACGGCCTACTAAAGATCCATAGGGAAGGAATTCCTCTGCAACAATTGTAACCCCTAGAAATTCGACTTGTCACCCATTAGCACTATATGCTAGGCATCATCTCACCCTTATCGGGAAAAAAACGAGTTTATGGTCAAGAATACGCAGCACTTCGTACAAATCATCAGAAGCTTCCATACACGCTAAGAAGAAATACTGGTAAGCTTCGAAATCGTGAGCCTATTCACAAATATACCCACCGATAAGGCACTAACCATCATAAGCGACAGGTTGGAAAAGGATGAAACGTTAGATCAATGCACGCAACTCTCGGTAAACGCAATAATGGAACTTCCGACTGTATGCATTAGAATGACCGCTACCATCTATAGCAAACAATGTGTACATATATACATATATATATATATATATATATATATATATATATATATATATATATATATATATATATATATATATATATATATATATATATATATATATATATATATATATATATATATATATATATATATATATATATATATATATATATATATATATATATATATAGAGAGAGAGAGAGAGAGAGAGAGAGAGAGAGAGGACCGCCATAAAGTTGGACACATACGGGAACAATTTTTATTATTGAAATTTCTGAAAAACGCTATTGGTAGTTCGCTTTTGCATGTCCCACAACCAAAGAATACATTATGACATTTGTCACGTGACCATAGATTTGGCGGGAATTTTGAAAAAATGTTAACTGTAATGCCGAACAGTGGGTCAAATTGACAAGATATCGAAAAATTATTGTATTAAGAAAATGTATTTAGAATGCAACAAAGGCCCCATATTTCAATTTTCGACTAAATCAGAAAAAAAAATATTTATTCTCCTCTGATTTTATTGCGAAACATCATAAAATCTTGTTTTACCTGGAAATAGTTTTAATAATATAAATTACATAATTTTAAATTTAAAAAATACGATTTAGCCTCGTCGCTAGTTGTGTTCATACCCTGTATATTGAAGCGCATGAGCTGATCTAATATTTTTAACCAGTAAATAAAATGTAAACGAACTAATATTTATAATTAAAACTTAACAACACATTATTTATCCTTATTAAATTTAATATTGGTTAGTACATTTTTTTAATTTAATAAGTTGGCTTTGAACAATTAAATATTTGGGCTTATAATGATGAAAAATATTGCTCTTTAAGGTGCACCTTATAGTTTAAAATACCTAAAATTATGTAATATGTGTTATTAAAACTATTTCCAGGTAGAACAAGATTTTATGATGTTTCGTAATAAAAGCAGAGGGAATAAATGGTATTTTTTATTTTTTTTTTCTGATTTGGTTGAAAATTGGTATATGGGGTCTTTGTTGCATTGTAAATACATTTTCTTAATACAATTTTACGATATCATGTCAATTTGACCCACTTAGCGGCATCACAGTTAACATTTTTCAAAATTACCGACAAATCTATGGTTACGTGACAAATGTCACAATGGATTTTTTAGTTGTCAGACATGCAGAAAAGAACCGCCAATAGAGTTTTTCAGAAATTTCAGTAATAAATTTTGCCATGTGTCCAACTATATATATATATATATACATATATATATATATATATATATATATATATATATATATATATATATATATATATTATATATCAGTATGTCACCGGATCGACTTTAAAAGAGGAAAATTCTCTTATTTTTGATTCCTCAGAAAATTTCATTCTTGCTGATTTGCCCTGCTTGTTTTCAAACCCCCGAAACACAAATTACTTGCTATTTAACTGAAACGGTTCTCGAGATAATATCATTTTTCTTGAAAAATTCGAGCTTTTCGTAATTTTTTGAAGTAAATTGATTTGTTTCAAAGGAAAAATCAATTGGTCTCACAAGTTTTAATTAATAAATTTAACAATTGATGGTAAAATGAAATGAAATTCTCAAAAAACTGAACTATTAATTTTCTATTCGAATAATGCTCCTCCTTTTTCCACACAGATTTCAAGGCGAGCTCTGAGTTCATTGAAACTGGGCCTTATTTCTTCGATTGAAAGGGACTGGACAGCATTCCGTATTCTATTTTTCAATTACTCTTCATCATTGTCTCGGCGGCCATAAAATGGGACCATCTCTTCCTATCCAGTTATCATGGAGATCTGTATTGAGCCACTGGCGAACAGTACCGGCGTAATGAGCAGGGCACCCATCGTGCTGGAAGAACATTTCAATTTGGTAGTTCAATGGCTATTCATCCAGTTTATCAGTTAAAAAATTTTGCAACATTTCCAAATATGAATAACGGTTTAAATTTTGATCAAAAAAATATGTGCCAATAATTCCATGGTACGAAACCGCACACCATACATTAACTTTTTTCAAACATTGTCTGCGACTAGCAATTCGGAAGTTTGGATTCGTCCTACTCCAGTAACGGCAATGTTGGGAGAAAACGACTCCGTTAGTTGAAAAGGTCGATTCATCGGAGAACATTATTCGTTTATGAAAATTTGAATATTCCAAAACTCTATTGCCCATTTCCAAACAAAAATCCAGACGTTTGGCTTCATCGCCATTCTCTAAAGTTTGCCTAAATTGCGGCTTGAATGGTAAAATTTTGTTCTCCTTGAAGATTCTTTGTAAATGAGATTTACCTATCCCAATTCGTAGTGCCCTCCTTCTTAAAGACAGGAAGCATCTTCTTCATCGAACAACTTCTTTGGCTTCTTTAGGTTTAAAACAGAGCCTGTTTGAAGGAATTTAGTTACCAAGTTTTTTGCTCCGGCATTCAAAATGGCAACCTCCGGGTATTTTTGGTTGAATTTTTTGATAACAACTCGGTAGCACTCTTCCCCAGTTCCGTAACATTGAATTAGATAAATTCTTTGTTGTAAAGTCAACATTATAGCAATTTAAATTAGCATGAATTAATTTGCAGTTCAACAGAATTATCACATTTGACAATTTCTGTCAGTGGCGTTTTTCAATGAAATCCGCCTACTAAAGTTACTTCTAAAAATTAGGAAAAACATTCTCCAATTTTTCAAGAAAAACGATATTATCTCGAGAACCGTACGAGTAAAATAGAAAGTAATTTGTGTGTCGGGGGTTTGAAAACAAGCAGTGCAAATCATCAAGAGTTAAATTTTCTGAGAAATCAAAAATAAGAGAATTTTCCCTCTTTTAAAGTCGATCCGGTGACATACTGTATGTATGTATATATATATATATATATATATATATATATATATATATAGTTGTGTGTGTGTGTGTGTATGGAACACTTTAACGACCAAGCGATATCCGAATTCAAGGAAAAACCAAGGATGCGCTTTAGATACGTGGATGATACCTTCATAGTTTGACAACACAACAAGCATAAGCTAGATGAATTTCTAGACGTTCTAGACAGCCGAGCACCCTCCATAAAATTCACAATGGAATTGGTGTCGCAACAGAAACTACCATTCTTGGATATACTTGTACACAGGAATACCTTCACATCAAGTGTATACAGGAAACCTACCCACACGGGGAGCTATAGGAAAGGGTAACCTAACCGGAAAAGAAGAACCTAAATATAGAAGGTACCTCAGACAAAGTACGAAGGCTAGGTAGCAATACAAGGTACACACTGCCTCCAGCACCAGAGTATACATAGGAAAGAGCAGTAGACCACTGAAAGTGAGAACTCAGGGACATGACAACAGCATCTGCAATTGACAAAGATCGAGAATCGCCGAACACGT
The DNA here is from genome assembly GCA_036346205.1 of Vesta saturnalis. Taxonomy (NCBI): domain Eukaryota; kingdom Metazoa; phylum Arthropoda; class Insecta; order Coleoptera; family Lampyridae; genus Vesta; species Vesta saturnalis. The sequence goes on from JARFJB010001757.1 coordinate 814,136, forward strand.
CTGGAACAAAGACCAACGCATCCAATGGGATAACGTAGAGCTGGTGGCAAAGGACGAGAATACAACTCGTCAGAAACACATACATCGCACTAACAGAAAATACAATAAGACAAGCGAGTGTGGAAATGCAACACATATGGATTCGAATAATGCGCGAAAAGCTCAATCGCAATACACCTACGCAATAAGTTACGGCGCAACATGCGCAATAAACTACTTCGCAACCACGAGAAAGTTATATATATATATATATATATATATATATATATATATATATATATATATATAGCGGTAAAGATATCAGACTTGTAAGTGTAAGGTACCAAAATTCCAATCTGAGAGTAGTCGGGAACTTAGGAAAAAATCATAGCATATGAATTAGACTTGGGTGCGAAAACAGTCCTTCTCATATCTACGCCTGATGAAGGTAGCAGAGTCCGCTTCTGAAACGTCGCGCTATAAAATTAAAAACCTTGGAAATAGGCCGATTAACTTAACTAAAATTTAGTAGCAACACAAGAATATTTAAGAAGAGACGTTTTATTAAGTTCCTAACTTGAGCAAGTATTCCACATCGTTTAGATACGTGTAATATTTTAAATGTATATTACTCAGAACATGAAGCAGGTTTTATTCTGTTTTGGATTATTTTAAATTTAGTTGTTTTAATATATTCAATGACGTGAACGTCGCATTAGAGCTACTTGAATCACGTTAACTACGCGTCATTGTAATGTCTATTCAGGGTTAGTGGCTAAAGTAGATAGATAGCAGGATACTGTTGACCATTCGAATGGGCTTTATTATTAACAAATACTTTTGTTTTTCGATTCCTCAATCTTTTCCTTGTCTGCTAAGTCGGGAATCGTACTTCATTTTTATTATAAAGTTGCATTTAAATTATTCAGTTTATTTACGAAATCTCTGTCTCTGTCCCAGGTGTGATGTGCAGCAGTAAAGTAAGGTCTCAAAATGATCATATCCGCCACATAACAATATCCTCGGATATCTCAGCAGTAAAACCGAAAAAAATGGCACCATGAAATTTGAGAGTAAGCACAGCCTCAAAACTCGAGAAGGGGTAAGAATGCTCATACTGTAATAACGAATATAATAAAATAAACTCTCTGATATAGCGGGAAATATTTAATTAAAAGATTAAAGAAAATATCATGTGACGTGCAGCGTGTGACAATGGCTATCAAAATGACCGTGAGCCGAAAAATAAGACAAAAATTTGGGCACCACGAGTTTTGTGAGAAGGTACATCTCCGAAACGCCAAAGTGCTAACATTAGCAACACTACAATAACGACCACAATAAAATAAACTTGAACCACGACGGAAAGCATTTGAAAAAATATTCAAAAAACGAGTGCACCTAATAGTGAACTACAATATCAACCTGGCTTAATAAGTTTATCGAACATAAACAACAAAACAAAAAACTATCATGCGTTTTGCCTATAGTTTGCTAAGCCTTTGTAACGTAAAGATACTTCACTAAGGTGTCAAACTGATCGTATCAGCTACAGTTAAAAACTACGGTGATTAGCTGATCTAGCGGTGGAGTAATAGGTAAGTGGGGCGTGATTATTATTAATTACTAAGAAAACCATGTAATGAAAATACCACGCACGGATAGCATTACAAGATATCAATTTTTAGAGGCGGTGAAATAGAAACATTGAGCACTATTAGGCAACAGAAAGTGTTCAAGTGAAGTAAAAGAAATAAATAACTTTGAGACGTTTTGTACCTTCTAACATTCAACATGCGCGTTAAAAATTTTCCCTTTATCAAAATTAAAACCTGAAGAAGGTCTACAATGAGCACTAAGCTGTCAACACAATTAAACTAAGGCATCATGGAATGTCTAGAATTATCAACCTCAAAGAGACCCAATGCAGCAAGAAGACAAAAAACGTTACCATAAACCTATCCACTAATAAACAACAATAAAGAGAAACAATATAAGCACTCAGATGTTGAAGAAAGAAGCTACATTCCAAAATGGGAAAGGGACAATTAATGTAGTTCTGAACAACTAATTATTCGTGGAGGAGGAAAGAAAACATGAACTTGACTTGTAGCGATGATAGTATAGTAGTTATATATATATATATATATATATATATATATATATATATATATCAAGTGATTTACTGCTGTGCTCGTTGGTAAGCGAGGTTAATTCTTCTAACAATGCTTTCACTAGTATATTCGTACACTTGTTGGAATGGAGTAGGAACAATACCATTGGACTTAAGAATAGAAGAGACAGGAGGGAATGATTTTACTAAGATCTCACCATACAAGACACGCTAAGTGCAATGATTACCATTAATGTAGGTAGCTAGAGTAGTTCTTAGAAAACGATTGATGCGTTCCGCTGCGCATGATACCTTGCAGTGAAGAGGACTTTAGCACAATAATTAGTACATAATGTAGTAAATTCCGGAGTTTGTATAACGCAGTTGGTAAATCTATCAGAGCCCTAGCGGCATATATTAAAACATTTGAGAAAGAAATGGGGATTAAAGCCAAAGGTACATATACGTAAGCATAGTTAAACCCATCGTAACGTACGCAGCCCTGGTGTGGTGCAAATGAAACTATATACCACAGGATTCACAAGACTAGACAGGATTCAATAACTAACATGTTTAGGACAACCTACAATTTCTATATCTGGTGATGTCGTGATGAAAATGATGGCGATGAAAACCGCTGCAAGCTAACGATAAGGTTAGAATAAGGACGTTGTGCCATGCTTGATTAAAATTCTAAATGCGTGCCATCGAACTAGTCTATGACAGAATAAGGAAAATATACCTCACTAAAGTATCTTACAATATAATCGTACCCAGGGGCGAGCACGAGTACTTTAGAGACCACCCAGCACGGTCCAAAGACGTCTTTTATACAGTGTTCACTGTTATAGGAGAGTGAAAAGAAGAGGAATATATGGGCTGAATGGATGCAGACCGTTGCACAGCCATGGTCAAAGCTTCACTACATTCCAGGTAGATATTTTTTCAATAAACGCCTGTTTAACCGAAATTTTAGCGAGCTAACGGAAAGCAATAGCTGGTGTGAGCAACAAGGTACTCTCCATCAAGGTTAATAATCACCTTGTATGTCAAATTGCGCATCAAACGGTAAGAAGAGAAACGAAAACCATTAAAGGAGTTTCATAGCGAACACTGGAGGAATTCATGCAACCGAATAGAAGCTAACCCTTTATTAAAGACTTCCTCTAACTAAAAAGCAGTAGGTATATTGAAGTTCAGTAGAAAAGCACTATACCTTTTAGGAGACCTACATACGGGACACTGTTGAATGAAAATGTATCTGTTCAAAATGGACTTGCAACAGGCTGACTATGTAGCAGTTGAGAAGTGGATATACCATGTCACTGTAAAGTAGACAGCACTTTAACACACAAAATATTCGGCGAACGTAAGGTACACCTAGAAACGATACAGAACATACGGAAAGATCGTCAACTTTTTTAAAAACAGAGAGATTCTAGCAGAGTGAAGGTAAAAGCTAGATGGTACAAAGAAGCTCATGGTTGAGGTACAGGGACTTGCTAGAAAACCACATCTTATAATAACACTATTGATTAATTCTACCCATGAACTAAAACGTAGCATAATGCGAATTCTTTTTTTTTAATGAAAAGAAATTTTAACAAACTTTCTAACTACAGACTGTCCAAACATCGAAGTGCAGTACGGGCCTTTGGTGGGCTAAATGTCTCTTTTACAAACATTAGTCATCTACAAATAACGCTATCCTTTTCTTTCATGGCAATGTTGTCAAACGTAAAATGTAATTTAGCAACACATAACATGTTTATACTTTCATATTATTGTATTTATAACTCAATTTGTAAGTGCATTTAAAATTTATATTCAAGTCTTTTATTTTAGGTTATAAACTTTACTCCGTAGCTACCGGGCCCGGTATTATAAAACGGTGCAGCAATCTATCGGTATAATAATACCGAGCTAGTAGCGTAGTGGTGACATGACCTGCTTAGCATTCGGGAGGTAATGGGTTCTATTCCCGTTACCGTCTACCTCATACACATGTAGTGGCATGGTCACTGCGTATATGCATACCATGTTCGGCTACTTAGGCGAATGCTTCTGTAATATTTTCCTCCTCAGAACCCTAACTCCGTTCCTTCCAATCCTATCCTGACCACGCTCATCCTTAATCCCACCATGCATATATACGTAATGTATGTATCCATGCTGGAAGTCCATGATTGGGGCTGAAGGAGCTCGGAAAGCTCGAGCAGCCCGCCCTCCCCCCTTGGGGAGGAAATGAAATACGTGACCCTTTCCCTTTCCTGTCGGTATAATAAGCTTGGCAAGCAATCACTGCCTTCCCATGAGCCCTATCCTGCACTTGGACGTTTAGATGGTCTATAGTGTTGTTCGTTATGTATTATCACTTAACAAGAGACGGCGTTATTAAGATTGTCTTTTTATTTTTCTAAAAATAGTACTACGTTTTTATGAGCACATCTGAAGTTTCATGTAGATCTGTCAACTCATTCGTATATTTACCACTGTTTAAAGTTGAAGCGTGCAGTGGTAAGTGGTAAGCACATTCACTTACGATTATTAAAAGTGTATAAAAACTCTTTACTTTCTATTAGAATAGTAAAAAGATAGGTTTGTGTATTTAAACATGGTCGTACAAGTCTTGAAGACGATCCGCGTAAAGGACGTCGAAAATGTGCAACATCAGAAATCGCGGCAATAATACGGGTATAATTTTGGAAGACCATGTATTAACCCAGAGAGGTTTAGTATAATCCCTAGGGACCTCATTCGGTAATATGAGCAATTTTTGGACTTAAATGTTGGGTTCCTGAAAGCTACATATATGGACAATGGGTGTCGTTTCGCTAATAAGGGAACAATAACACATGCGATTTTCGCAGCACCATTTAGAGCGTTTTGGAAAGAATAAAAGTATTTTGCGAATGGTTTCTACACTATGGACGAGGCTTGGATTTACCATAATGATCCTGAATCAAAATAAGAAGTTAAGATGTGGTATGAACCCGTTACTTTTGCTGCAAGGGTCCATAAAGTCGGCTAAGAAAGTATCAGAATAATTTTTTTGGGGTGCAAAAGGAATTTTATTCATGCTCCAAACTAGTAGAACAATAAACTCAGATTATTAATGCAACTTTTTGCATTAGTTGGAGTAAAAATAATTTTTCATCAAGACAATGCGCTCTCTCACACAGCTCCAAAAACCATCGCGAAATTCAGTGAATTAAAGTACAAATGATTACGTCTAACCTATTCGCCAAATTTTCTCAAAACTTATGGAACAATCAGTATATGATATTCACTATTGTACCATGTAGTTGGCAAACTTCAGTTTTAAATGTAGAGGAAATTTTTGCCATTTCGAGCAAATGCAGACGATGACGGTTTCCATCGTTATGTATCAATATATTTTAGACAGCTGGAAATCCAAAAAGTTATCTTACCATCTTTATTACACGTGACTAATTAAATGTCTCATGTTCTTTTTTTTTATTAGGTTCATTATGTCGCAGTTAATTTCATGGATGATCCAAATTACACCATCATTAAAATAAATTAAAAACAAAAAAAAACTAATCTAATGTTATGCAGTAGTAAAAGTAAGTGAACCAGAAATTGGTGTTACACCAATAGGACTACCAAAATATTTTTAACCGACTACTTTTAAACAGTGAAGTGTGTTATAACTAATTGAGTCATAATGTATACTAAACAGTGAACTCTAATAAAAATTTTTTCAAACGCGGGGTGTATTGTAATTTAACCCATCGTTATCAGCATTCTGAAACTGTTAACCTTTACCTTCGGCATGGTGTCTGAATAAAGGAGAAATATTATACTAGCATGTACGCTTGGAAAAAGATATTGGACACAAGCGCACCATCGAAATTGACAATTTAAGCTTCCTAGATTATAATAGTGTACGTCTGACATTGCTTTTAAATACAACTAATGCAATAGATATTCTAAAAGGGTAACTCAATGTCCGTTAGTGTAATAAAAATAGTAAATTGGACTCCTCCTGAAGTGAAGGTAATCCAAAGAACACTTCTCATGTAGATTCCTTAACATTGACGTCACGCATCTCTTTCATAAACTTTTAAACGCTAACAAAATACAAAGCTATAAAAATAGTTTGTGCAAACAACTTTGGAATACCGTAAGTGTGGCTACAATAAAAAAGTAGTACTTTTTAGTTTTGCAAGTTTAATGTGTCGGTATACAGCGAACCGGATTAAAGTCTAATAAAGGCTATCAATTTTATTGTAAAATCAACTATTTGATCGCTTTGTAGTCAACCTCAAATAGTGGCGCTAAGTGAATACGTTTGTAATATTTTAATTAATAAATGTCTTTACTTTAGCCAAACTGAAATAGTAGTCTTAATAAGCGAGTACGTATGGGATATTTTAATTAATGAATATCTTTACTTTAGCCAACCTGAAATAGTGGCTTTAAGTGAGTACGTTTGGGATATTTTAATTAATATATATCTTTACTTTGGCCAACCTAAAATAGGTGTCCTAGGTGTGTACCTTTGGAGTATTTTAATTAATAAATATCTTTATTTTAGGCAACCTGAGATAGTGGCCTTAAGTGAGTACGTTTGGGATATTTTAATTAATAAATATCTTTACTTTAGCCAACCTGAAATAGTAATCTTAATAAGCGAGTACGTTTGGGATATTTTAATTAATGAATATCTTTGCTTTAGCCAACCTGAAATAGTGGGCTTAAGTGAGTACGTTTGGGATATTCTAATTAATAAATATCTTTACTTTGGCCAACCAGAAATAGTTGTCTTAAGCTAGTACGTTTGGGATATTTTAATTATTAAGTACCTTTACTTTAGCCAACCTGAAATAAGTGTCTTAGGTGTGTACGTTTGGAATATTTTAATTAATATTTTAGGCAATCTGAGATAGTGGCGTTAAGTAAGTACGTTTGGGACATTTTAATTAATGCATATCTTTACTTTAGCCAACCTGAAATAGGTATTTTATGTGACCATGTTTGGGATATTTTAATTAACGAATATCTTTACTTTAACCAACCTGAAATAGGTGTTTTAGATGGGTACGTTTGAGATAGTTTAGTTAATAAATATATTTGCTTTAGCCAACCTGCAATAGTGGTCTTAAGTGAGTAGGTTTAGGATATTTTAATTAATAAATATCTTTACTTTAACCAACCTGAAATAATGGTCTTAAGCGAGTACCTCTGGGATATTTCAATTAACGACTACCTTTACTTTAGCCAACCTGAGATAGGTATCGTAGATGAGTACGTTTGGAATATTTTAATTAATAAATATCTTCACATTAGCCAACCTGAAATAGTGGCCTTAGGTGAGTACGTTTGGGATATTTTAATTTTATGTATGAATATCTTTACTTTAGCCAACCTGAAATATATGTTCTAGGTGAGTACGTTTGGTATATTTTAATTAATAAATATCTTTACTTTATCCAACCTGAAATAGTGGTCTTAAACGTGTACGTTTGGAATATTTTAACTAATGAATATCTTTTAATTTAGCCAACTTGAAATAGGTGTCTTAGGTGAGTACGTTTGGAATATTTTAATTAATAAATATCTTCATTTTAGTCAGCCTGAAGTAGTGGCCTTAGGTGCGTACGTTTGGGATACTTTAATGAATGAATGAATACCTTTACTTTAGCCAACCTGAACTATATGTTCTAGGTGAGTACGGTTAGTATATTTTAATTAATGAATATCTTTACTTTAGCCAACCTGAAATAGTGGTCTTAAGCCAGTACGTTTGAAATATTTTAACAAACGAATATCTTTAATTTAGCCAACTTGAACTAGGTGCCTTAGATGAGTACGTTTGGAATATTTTAATTAATAAATATCTTCACTTTAGCCAGCCTGAAATAGTGGTCTTAAGTGAGCGATTGGGAAAATTTATTTAATAAATGTCTTCACTTTAGCCAACCTCAAATAGTAGTCTTAGGCGAGTTAATGGATATTTTTATTTCGAGCAACCTGAAATAGGTGTGTTAGGTACGTTTGAGATATTTTAATTAATACAGGTCTTCACTTAATCCAACCTGAAATAGTGGCCTTAAGTGAATACGTTTGGTATATTCTAATTAATAAATATCTTTACTTCAGGCAACCTGAAATAATGGCCCTAAGTGAGTACGTTTGGGCCAAAACACATTTATTTACGCTTAAATATTATTATTAGTATTACACTTTATCGTCTAGACCAGTGCTGTTCAACACGAGGACCGCGCCCGCGACGTTACTGTTTGCGGCCCCCGGAGCGGGCTTCTAATGTATAAATTACCTTCAAATACGAAATACGTACAATTGTTACATTAATCATAAAATACAAATAAAATAACGTGTGACGCCACTGGCGACGGATAGAAGGTCGCAACGACGTTACTGGAAATCGGACCGATCTTACTCGGTCACTCTCGAATATTCGGGAAGCCACGCGCTATATATAAAGAGGTTGAGTCAAGCGGGACGGGCAGAGTTAGTTAATAATTGTTCTACTGTGTAGTACGCACCAATTCTAAAGACTTTTTAAGTGAAATACTCGGTGAAATATGTCTTCGCAGAAAAGAAAAGTAACGAACGAACATCGAGTTTATAATGACCGTTGGGAATCAGACTATTTAATCACAAACAACAATAACAAATTTCAGTGCATTATTTGTATGCAAGTACTATCGGTTTCAAAAGAATATAATATGAAAAGACATTATACTACGTTACACGAGAAAATCAACAAAGGCTATCATTACGGCTTATAAGAAAAAACTCAAACAACAAACAACATTTTTTTAAAAATCTGACACTGATGACAAGCGCAGTATTGCCGCTTCTTACGAAGTAGCGTTGGAAATTGTCAGAGCGAAGAAACCTTTTAGTGATGGAGTGCTAATTAAAAATTGTGCAATCAAAATGGCAAAACAATTGAATGAAACAAAAATTGCCGAAAAATTCGAAACAGTCTCAGTGTCGCATCAAACAATTGCAAGACGGGTGGTCCATATCAATCAATATGTATACAAAAAACTGCATAACATGGTTGAAGGATGTAAATATTTTTCGCTGTGCCTGGATGAAAGCACTGATCTGTCCGACATTAGCCAGCTTGTAATTTTTATCCGAACTATTCAAAACGACTTCAGTGTAGCAGAGGAGTTGCTTGTTCTTATTCCTCTCCATGGTACAACCAAGGATACATATATTCTTGAAGCTGGAAATAAGGTGGTATCAGACTACGGGGGATTCGATAAATGTTCTTGTATTGTTACTGATGGAGCCAGAGCTATGATAGGAACTGAAATTGGATTTGCAGGACTCTTGAAACAAAATAACATCAACTGTCCTGTGATACACTGTATTATTCACCAAGACGCCCTATGTGGAAAATCCTTACGTCAAATGAATGTCATGAAAGTGGTTGTTAAAATAACTAATATTATTAGAGGGGGCAATCGTGCTTTGACCCACAGAAAGTTTCGTGATTTTTTAGCCGAAGTAGATGCTACATATGGGGACTTGTTACTTCACACCGATATTCGTTGGTTAAGCGCCGGAAATTGTTTGCAACGATTCTTCGCTCTACGCAAGGAGATTCTTATTTTCCTTAAAGATGAAGTCAAGTCCAACACTACGGAACTGGAAAATCAAATGGTAGATGCACAATTTTTAGCAGACCTTGCATTTTTAACAGACCTGACATCTCACCTTAACGAATTGAATTTGAAGCTACAAGGAAAACAGCAGAATATTGCCAACTTATTTGGACACATAAATGGATTTAAGAATAAGATTAAGCTTTTCAAGTCTTCATTAGAAAAAAAGAGTTTTCATTTTTTCCAAGTTGTAAAGAGCATTCTGAAGAAATAAAGGATTTTGAGGAAGTTTCAAATTTACCTCACATAAAATACATTGACACAGTTGCAGAAGAATTTGATACACGATTTAGCGATTTTAAACAAATAGAAAGAGAGATTTTAGTTTTCACCCAACCCCTTACAATTTCAGTTGAGAATGTAAGCAGAGCAGAACTTCAACTGGAATTGTGTAACTTGCAACCAGATCCTTTTACCAAGGAAAAACTGAAACTGGATTGGACTTTTTCAAGTTGCTGCCAGAAGAACGATATCCCAACTTGCGAAACTTAGGGCTTACACTGGGTTCAATGCTGGGAAGCACGTATCTTTATGAAAGCAGCTTTCCCAATATGAAATTTATAAAGTCAAAATATAGATGTTCCCTCTCTGATAAATCACTTACTCAGTTCCTTCGTTTATCAACAACAAATATTGAAGTTAATATTGATGCATTAGTTAGTGAAAATCAACATCCTCAAATTTCTCACTAATTTTTTTTGTAAGTAGATATTTTTTTGAATAAATTAAAATAATAATACAAACGCGTTTTTTCTTTATATACCATACCTATTAGAACCAACTGATAATGTTGCATACGAAGTATTTTGTAATGCGGCCCTCCAAAACGCATGTTTTTTTAAAGCGGCCCTTGGAGCACTTGCAGTTGAACAGCCCTGGTCTAGGCAATAAAACGCATTTTAGCTTCTATATTTTGTGTCATTGACATCCAATTAACGCTTTGAAACGTTGAAAAAACTTAGCTATTCAAAACTGTTTTAACCCAACAGTTTTACTAGCCCATTGATTTGCAGTTAGTCGTTATAGTTAATACTTGCCATACCAGTCGCGTGTTGTTGCGATCTCAGAATGGGGAGGGGGGGGGCGATATTTAAATTTTGTGATAGACGTATCTCATAATTTTAATTGAAGGGCATGTCAACCAATTTTCGAGTCAATCGACCCACAGAATAAAAGTGTCACACGAAAGTTCAACCCCCATTACACCCTCTTAGGGTTGGGATTTCGAAAAACTATTTGTGGATGTGGTTTAGGCTGTACGTCGACATATCGGTCAGTCAGTGAGTCAGTCAGGACTTTGAATTTTATGTATGCAGATTGGTGTTTTTCGAATACTTTTCAATATTATTGTTAATAATATAAATGCATGAATTATTTATGTAGTATTAGTTATGAAATTATGTGCTTTCATGATACTTAACGCTCTTGACGGCACTTAAAATGATAAAAAATCATTTAATCTACCACATTATTTAGTTTGTTGTTCGACTATGCATAAATGTAATAAAATGTAGTATTACCACAGTTACAGAGTTTATGTAAGGGTCATATATCGAAAAATATATATTCAAAAATTAATATTTCTCTTACCGCTTTTCCAGCAGCATCTAGAAAATTAGAGATAATAAATACCTAAACTAAAATTCTATATATTAATACATACTATAATGCGATAGCACATAAATTACACACAAAAACAGAAAAATTGAGCGGTAGCTCATTTTTCCACAGAGTTTAAAAACTATGTAAAATTTCAGTTATCCTTGGAATTTCTTATATACAGCGGAAATGTAATTAATACTGATTTTAAAATATACATTAAATTTCCTGGATTATAAACCACAAAAAGTGATTAAAATATTAGTATTTTGATATATGTGTTAATTAGTAACTTCAAGCCATGGTAGTACAAGTAATAAATATTAAATACAATCAAACCTTTAATTAAAAAAGATATTGTTATAACGGTAATATTTTTTATCTTTGAAATTTCCGTGTCTCGGCTATTTTCAGTATTTCTTTTAAATTACACAAATGATTCTCTTTACCCCAAAACATTTGCTTAATCACTTTACCTTTCGTAGGAGAGAATTAATTACGATTCCCGTCAACAGCAATTACTGATAAAAAGAAAGGATTTTAATTTCTTTGTGGTGGTATAACACGGGTCTTAGGTATGTTTATCATAGAAAAATATCTGGTGTGGAACACCATGCGACCTTCCAACCTATAAAATGAAAATTAATAGAAATGAAACAACATCTTTAACAATTTTTACAAATATTGCTACTGACGAAAATAACTGTAAGTGTTATCGAAACGTTTAGATTGTATAATTTAAATACACCATTAAAAAACCCCAAAAAAGATAAGTATTTTATTATGAGTGTTTACATTTTCATATCTTTTATAAGAAGTTCATTACGAAAATAGGCAACACTGTAAACGCAAAGATAATAATCAATGTCAGAATTACGTTTAAAACTTCATGTCAGATAGACATTTATTGACATAAATATGTTAACTTAAAAGAAAATTTCAAAGCCGTTCACTTATAACGGGTGTAAATCAAATAGGGGCCACCCCAATAACTTTTGAACGAGTCGTTAGATTTTGTTCAAATTTTGGAGGCTTATATTAGTGCTAGTTTGGGATTTTTACATAAAAACAATATGGGCGATTTCCGGTTTCACCGGAAATGACACAATAGCTAAAATTTAAACGTAACACCCTGTATATTTTTACATATTTGGATTCCAGGGCTTCTAATACATATAGTTCATCTGTCAAATGTCAACTTAAGCACCATTTTAGTTTGACAGAATCGGCTTCAGGAGCATGTTGCATTAATAAAAATTAGAAAATTAAAAATTACTGCTTTATTTTGGAACTAACGAAATTACTATGCGTATCGTTTTACTAGTACTTGAAAAAGTTATTTAATATACAGGGTGGCCATGTATGTTTATATTGGGAAGAGTCAGTTTTAGTTAAAAAAAACGTAATTTTTAGATTTGATCATTAGGGACGTCACAAAAATTAATTATTAGGAGAAATAATATTCTGGGGGTAATTGTACGTCAATTATCTGTAAATTAGGTGACGTCATACCGATCTAAAATTAAACAAATATTTAAAAAAATTAAATTAAAATGCGCCTGAGTTGACATTTGACAGATGAACTGTATATTTTTGAAGCCATATAATCCAAATATGTAAAATGTACAGGGTGTTCCATTTAAATTTTCAGCTTTTGTGTCATTTCCGGCGAAACCGGAAGTCGGTCATATTTTTTTTATGTGAAAAATCTCAAACTAATATAACCCATCATAATTTGAACAAAATCTAACTACCCGTTCAAAAGTTACAGGGATTTACTCCCGGTATACCAATAAATTCTACATTAAGAATTTTTGCCGCTAAATTACGCGCCGCATCAAACTATTGGTTAGAACATAATTAATCGATGTGTTTACGATCTATATCTATGTATTTTTATAACTTTGAAATATGCAGCTGTTTTAGAAAAATTTGATATTTCACGATGTGAAAAAGTACTAAATAATCTTATATCTCGTGGATGCTGATATACCTTGAAATACTACACTCATCATATACACTGAAAATTCCTTTTATCAACATAATTTCTTTATTTTCTGCTATATAAGGTAATTACATCAACCCAAGGATTTTTATTGAACGAAACTACACATTTACTCCACCTATGCAAATGGAGCAATCCCGAAACGTTTAAAATTACTCATTAACAGATAAATGTGCTAGTTTATTGAACTCTCGTTAGACGGCAGCATTTTAGGGCATTCAAACACAATAGATCTATTTATTAAATATCAATTGGTAACAAAAAAATCGATAGAAAGCTATAAATTATCGTTTTGAAAAACGTACTACGTTTCTCTTGTCCTTTTTGCATTTGCCATTTTACGACGCTATGAAAAATTTCTTCAATTGATGACTCCGAAGAATTAATTGCACAAAGACATACTTGGACTCTTCTGAAAATTACTGTTCAAATTACCTGTTGCTCGCAAGATAAATTGCGGATGTAAAGGAACTCCTTTGTTAGCGACTGAAAGCGTACAACCATAAAAATTACTGATCCTCCGATTGACTAGTGGAGGGCATTTCGTACCACTTCATCATGTAAGTCGTGCCTGTCCGGAACTGTTAACCAAGCAGGGAACTTAAACTTACATCCAACCATTGGACGTTTTACGAATACCTTCGTGTTGACTTGGTTAATCCACACTAACCTCACCATTGTATCAACAACGGGGTAGCCTTTTTCACTCTACCAAAGGTCAGAACGTTTGTTATTATTGTTCGCATGGACTTAATTACTACATTCTCGTTGTACGTGTTAAAAGTTGTGAATGGTTACGTGATACTGCCTAGAAATTAAAGTCATTGAATGAATTAATGCAATTATAGTGTAACTTACTTACGGTTAATGAACTTCGCACACTCCTCAAGTGAACATTGTTGGTAGAAGTACCCTCCGCTAGAATTTACTGATGCCGAACAAATCCACTTAATTATTAGGTTTATCTGTACTAAAGTAGCCACATAATTTTTAAACTAGAATTTTTAATACTATTTGGTAGATTGTGGGCTATCCCAATACCCACATTAAGATAGCGTTCATTTTGTAGCGAACAATAAGCCACCTGCGCGCAGACCAGTTTAATTGCCGAATTTCACGACAGTAGCTGTTTCCTATTAGTTCCAGTAAGATTAATTTTCATACGTACGAGCACGTGACTTCCTTACTTTTTTTAAATTAAATTCTACACGATTTAATTGTAACTTTAGTTAACTTTTATGTACATTTAAATTTACATACATTTACCGGTAAATTTAAAAATTATTTACCTCAATTGGCTTTGTCCTTTGAGTTTACATGTAAAATGTAACTTTACTTAAGATAGTGTGTTATTATTTTGGCCTTTTGGGGAAACCAAAGAAGATAACTGTGTTATCGAAACGTTTAGATTGTATAATTTAAAATAGACCATTAAAAAAACCAAAAAAGACAAGTATTCTATTAAAGAAAGTTCCTTCTATTATCTGAATATTTTCATTTAAAATTTTACTTTTATTGTACTTGTACTTTTGGAGGAATGTTCAGTTGCCTTTCTCCCTCCTTTTTTTTATAGTATCTGATACAAATTGACCTGTTACTAAATAAATTAAGGTGAGAACTAAACTGCCCTGCCAACACAATCTTGTTATAAATTTATGAGTATTGTTAAGTTAAAGATCTCTCATTTCCGAAAGTTAAACGTTCAAATTAACTAATAGCGAATAATAATTTTCACACATACATACACACACACATTGTGTGTGTGTGTGTGTGTGTGTGTGTGTGTGTGTGTGTGCGTGTGTGTGTGTGTGTGTGTGTGTGTGTGTGTGTGTGTGTGTGTGTGTGTGTGTGTGTGTGTGTGTGTGTGTGTATGTATGTATGTGTGTGTGTGGCAAATTGGGTGTTCGCTGCATGGTAATAATTTTACCTTCAGTTTAAAAAAAATGTAACTTTACACACACGTTTTAATTATTATGTATATACACGCATTTTAGGAATTAAAGTTCTTGCGTAACACTACATTTTTTATTTTCTCTTCCCCTTTGTGCTCTTCTTTCCTTCAATTTGCTACCCATCTCTTTCCACATCGTGATCTAGGAGTTAGGATAACGGTGATTTGAACTTTTGGGGAGCGACTTCTGGCGTCTAACCTCTACAGGAATTTTCTTGGCCCCGCCCGAACCTTGCTGAGCCCGACAATTCTTTGCTATCTGCAGGTAACTAGAGACCCCTTTCCTTTTCTTTTTGCGCTTCGTATTTCTACTCGTGAATAATCAGCTCCAAGCAAAATGAAAACAAACTTAAATACAGAATTTTAAGTAGGTAGGTGTTTTCGTTCTGGAGTTATCGTGGATACTATCATACATCATCACACCATACACAGACACACAGACACACACATGCGCGCGCACGCACACACACACACAACACACACAACACACACACACACACACGCACACACACACAACACACACACACACACACACAAACACAACATACATACACACACACACACAAACACACACACACACACACACACACACACACACACACACACACACACACACACACACACACACACACACACACACATACACACAGATAGAGAGAGAGAGACGCACAGAGAGAGAGAGAGAGAGAGAGTTAGAGAGAGGGAGAGAGAGGCGCACACGCACACATCCAAACATCATGGCCGATCTTGGCAAACCTTGGCCAAAAGTTGGAAAATGAATCAATCAGTCGATTTAGCGATAGTGAAAAAAAGTCGATTGCATAACCTTCTATACCTACATATGTATATGTAGGTTGAAAGGTAAAATTATAAAAATATCAGTAATTAAAATAGATTTATTTGTTTATAAATATCTGTTGTAGAGCAACACACGTCCTTCCACCTAACAAAGTGGAAATTAAAAGAAATTGACATACTCCAGCAAAGAATATTTTACGAAAAAATATCTATTTTTTTAGCCCTGCTTACTTGAAACAATTGTATATGACCATTAGGATGAATTGCTTGTAATCAGTCATCGGTCTCGTACGCTACATAAGTTTAATCACGTGTTTGAAAAAGAATGATTTAATTTAGAATAATGCTATGTAAATTACTGAATTAACGTACCACGGTGATATTCGATGAATAGCAAGCAAAGATAAGACTGATACAGCTCAAATCGTGCAGGTAGTCCAAGTGAAGGTTATCTCCGGAATTTATGATACCTAAAACAGAATTAGTACGGCCGGTAGAGGGTTCGGGATGAAAACAAAGGTCACAACATCCCTATTGCACAAACACGATTATTATTTAAACAGTTTGAAAACAAATTGAAGGCGAAAGAGCGGCAGTAAAATTTATACCGGCATGGCAGTCTTAACCCGAAGGAACACGCGCCCTGGTCTAAACGACCAGATTTTACTTTAACCAGCTATTTCGTGATAATTTCGGACGAAATTGGTAGTTCTTCAGTAGGTTGCCTTTAATCTGTTGCAGTGAATTTTAGTTGGTTATGAACGCCGTAACTCCTGGTCTTTTCCACCGTGGCGCGTGTACTGTTGTAACACAGGGTCTTGTGTTATAGATTTGAAGTTTAATGTAGTACTTGTAGCCAATCTTAAGATAAATTCATGTACTAACGTAAGTGTAGAAATGTTTCATGTAGTTTGAATTTATTGCAATTTTTACATAGCACACTTCTTCCATTTACTTTACGCTTCATTTTCAAATTTGAATTCTTATAAAACGAAACAACAATGTGTGCTGAAATTATAGGACACGGTAGGAAATTATGAAGATGTAGGTGCATCCTCTGTAGGCGAAATTGACATTATGGAAGCTATTGACCACGATACACATTCAGAGAAATCCATTGACTGACAGTGATCGAGATTTACATAATGGTTTATATTTTTTGGGAAAGGATAAGAAGACTGTGTGGAGTAAACTACTAGATACCATTTCAAAAGGAAAAACAAAAGCTAAAAATATTGTTACTCAGTCTGCTGGCGTGATTAGAACTGTAGAGAACGCTGAAACAATTTTGGATGCTTGGACATATTTTCCTAACGTGGTCCATCACGAATAAACATATTGAAAAACTTAAAGTAAATTACGGTGCACAACCGGACGCAACGAATACAGATCTAATTATATTTAAGCTGTGTTAAGTTTACATCGCTTAACGGGTATTCTACGTTGTTCACACCTAAACTTAAGGTATATGTGAGTCCAAGTTGGAACTGGTATAGAATATTGTCGTATAACAATGGGTCCAAACAGATTTCAGTTTTTGTTGAGAACACTACGTTTCGATGATTGGAAAGATAGAAAACATAGGCAACAAATTGATAAGATGGATGCAATTAGAAAAGTATTTGATCTTTTCGTACAACAGTGTAAATCTAGCTATTCTACGAGTGAATATGTCACGATTGACGAAATTCTAGAGTCTTTTCGTGGAAGCTTTGGCAAAATCTTTTATTCAACCACATTTAAGAAGACACACATTAATTTTCAATTAACCAGTAATTATGAGAAGCAGAATCAATTAAGCAATTTGCCCATGGAAGATGTCAATCTTGTTCATGGAAACAAAATAGAAAACGAAACCGCAATGTAAAAAATATATTTGTAGGGAACATACCTTTCAATTCTGTCCCACGTGTATGGAAAAATAACCTGAAATAGAAAATTACAATGAAAATTTTGTCAAAATAATTTCTTCTCTTGTTATAGTACAAGAAGTATAAATAAGCAGATAAAGATAAAAAGGTGATATTATTTCTCTCCACAAACTAAGTGATGTAGAATGAATGTTTTTTAGTGTCAGTAAACGAATAAAGAGCGAACCTGTCTCGTACACCGTGCGCGTTGTCATCTCTTAACATTATGTGACGCGTGTTCTTCCGGGTTAATTTAAACTTATAAGTTATATTTGAGCTCGTCTTTATCAAATATAGTTAATAAGGCAAAAAATTACCGTTACTTTACCTTATCATAAGTCGAAGATTTAAATAGGCCTTTAACACAACGGTTTAAATGTAAAAAGCTCCCTGCACACATGACTTGGGTATATTATTTGTATTGGAGATTAGGATAGTCTCACCACAATAGCGTTCAGACAGATTGTAGGAAAATTTGCCCTGGAAAATTCTCCCTGGTGAATTCGCCCCCGAAAACTCGCCCCCAGGAAAATTTGGCCTCGAAACATTCGCTACCGGAATATTCCACCCTGGAATATTCGCCCACTGACTATTCGCCCCTGCAAGTATGTCCTAGAAACATTCGCTCTCATAAAAACTCCTATAATAAAATGGGTGGGTGGGTGGGTGGGTGCGTGCGTGGGTGCGTGGGTGCGCGGGTGCGTGCGTGCGTGCGTGCGTGCGTGCGTGCGTTCGTGCGTGCGTGCGTGCGTTCGTGCGTGCGTGCGTTCGTGCGTGCGTGCGTGCGTGCGTGCGTGCGTGCGTGAGTGCGTGCGTGCGTGCGTGCGGGCGTGCGTGCGTGCGTGCGTGCGTGCGTGCGTGCGTGCGTGCGTGCGTGCGTGCGTGCGTGCGTGCGTGCGTGCGCGCGTGCGTGCGTGCGTGCGTGCGTGCGTGCGTGCGTGAGTGCGTGCGTGCGTGCGTGCGTGCGTGCGGGCGTGCGTGCGTGCGTGCGTGCGTGCGTGCGTGCGTGCGTGCGTGCGTGCGTGCGTGCGTGCGTGCGTGCGTGCGTGCGTGCGTGCGTGCGTGTGTGTGTTTGTGTGCGTCTTGTAATGAGCCTAAAGTGATATGCTGTAAGATTAATTTGGTTTATAACTAAAATTTTGATTGATTATTTACATATCTTCGCTAAAATGTGTCCCTTGGTCCGTTATTACATATTTTGACATTTTTTCTTTATTTTCCACTAGGTATGCTTCTACAACTTATATTAGTTCACATAAAAACCTACTAAATCTAAACATATTGTCTCAAATGCGCACTATGCTGCTCTTATCGTTAATGGTTGTTTTCTTGGCTTTGAATATTTGTGCTTCTGACAATCTCAACACTCATTAACAGATTTTATGCGAGAGAGAGCGAGAGAGCGAGAGAGCGAGAGAGCGAGAGAGAGATCGAGATCGAGAGCGATAGAGCGATAGAGCGATAGAGCGACAGAGCGATAGAGCGAGAGGGCGAGAGGGCGAGAGGGCGAGAGGGCGAGAGAGCGAGAGAGCGAGAGCGAGAGAGCGAGAGAGCGAGAGAGCGAGAGAGCGCGAGAGCAGAGAACGAGAGAGCGAGAGAGCGAGAGCGAGAAGGCAAGAAAGCGAGAGAGCGACAGAGCGAGAGGGCAAGAGGGCGGAAGTGCGAGAGAGAGAGGGAGAGAGAGAGAGAGAGAGGAAGATAGCAAGTGAGAGAGGGGGAGATAGGCAGAGAATTAGAGAAGCAACATCCGCGCACATTCTAAAAAAATAATTGCTAATGTACACCATATGTAATTTCATTTTAAAATTAAAATACTAGTTACTTTTTTAATAAAACAGAAAAAGGGATGGATTTAGGCTGAGAAATTAGCTATTATTATTTATTACTATTGTTATTACATTTTAGATTAAAAAATTATTTATTACTATTATTAGCTATTATCATCATTGTTATTATTATTGCTGTTATCATCATCATAATCATTATTGATATTATGTTACAGGCTAAAAAATTATTTATTACCATTGTATAACAAATTATTACTATTATAGTTATTATTATTATGTTATAGGGTAAGAAATTTATTATTATATGAGAAATTTATCTTGTATGGAAATATACATATGTTGTATAGCAAATTATTTATTGTATGAAAATATACATACAACATGTTACACAAAATCTGTTTTATTAATCCATGAATCATGCGATTTATCTATACCAAGCCATCGAACATATAGCAATACATGCAATATAGAGAAATGTATCCTAGTGAGCTGATTTCTGTAGTTCTTCAGCGTAAAATTTTCCTAGTATCTGTTTAGCTTGGAGATCCTCCAGTAAATATGTAACTGGATTACCAACCTTCACCTTAACAATCTTAAACAGTTCGGTGAAAAATTAGGAGTGTAGCCCTTTGCATATTAATTTATATTTAGAAATCCGGACGTAATTACAATTTTAAATTTTGCTATCCCCATTACCTACCTTTGAAACATCGGTAAGTATGTTGATGATGTTACATCTTTATGCTTCATTCTAATCGTGGAATTCACTTTATTATTATATTCGGAAGTAACTTACTGCAGCACATCTAACCACTAACTTCTAAAACTAAATCTTATGTATAACGCATTTTTCAACGTTCTTATAACACTTTCAACAGTGGCTACCTTTTTAAAACTATACGTTGAGTAATGATGTATTGCATAACTCTTCATCAACCCTTCAAAATATTTATTATAGAATTCACGTCCTAGATCCGATTGCAAGTTATTCGGAGCTCTACCCTACTTCAAAATAGAAGTCATCGCTCCACAAACTTCGTCATCATTCTTCGACTTTAGATGACGTGTCCATAGATATTTAGAATGGCAGTCTATCACTGTTACATTATACTTATGATTGAGGTTATCTTTAACATCCGGAATACATTCGGCTAAACGTAAGTTTTCCGCGCAGGCTTATGCAATTCTTCGACAACCTCCAACTTTAAAGACATTACTACTAGTGTAACTTATTCTCAATGTTATAAATATCCCTGTTTAGGATGCTTATATCACCATATATACCATTAATTTTACGTTTACGATTGCCAATAATTTTTAACCTCCAGAACTTCCTTACACTTAACATAGTTTTTGGTGGCTACATTCGCATCTAGGATGGATCGATTACGTTGAAGACTCTTCTACCTTGCGCATCGTAATTAACATCTTCGGTCAATTTTAAATTCGCCTCATCTGCGTATCTCCTAGTTGCAACATCATCTTCTAGGGTGGGTTCAGAGACATTGCAAAGTCTTTTACCTTGCATATCGTAATTATCATCCCAGGTTAATTTGATACTTTTAGTTGCATGTTCTAAATGCGACCACGAATGTCTGCAAACTTAACGATGGACATTATTATGCAATTATACGTTCTTCTCAGAGCTCTCCTTCGATACTGACGATTTTGTTATCATGTCCAGTATGACCTGTTACTTTCGATGCATGCAATAGCCTTTCTCATCGTATACATGCTTCAGATTTATGCAATCCTGTTTAATAACACAACAATATTTACATTATCGCGAATCAATTGCTCAGGCGTCTTCAGATATGACAGAGATAAAAAGAGTCCTCGACTGAGTGTCACTCTCTACTGAAATAATCGCGAATTGTGTCTTGATTGGGACAGGAGATGTCGTCGAAGATCATTATAGAATTCTTTGCGATCTCTTCGGGCGTGAGTACAACTGTCTTAGCATTGAATGCATTTTACCTAATACCTCTTATCGGCTTAAGTACATGCTCTAAGTATTTATACTTTGGTTTCTTGAGAGGCTTAGAGCAAACGTAGAGTTTTCGAGTTTTAAGCCATGCGGTGCCTCCAATATACTAACCATCACATTAGTTTTCCCGCACCCAGTAGGTCCGCAAATAATTTCTCTTGTTGATGTCGGAAAGAGACGGCCATGCTTCCCTGCAGCTTCGGAGTTCAGGAAATCGTAACAATGAGGTTGTTTCGTAAACTGCATCATTCAGTTGCTGATAGTATACTGACCAGCTCACATGCTGCTCGGGAGTGGAGTATTAAACACATTAATAAACAAATTACCTGTTGAACTGCATATTCCGGGTTATCGATATTCCGGACCAGGAACTAAGCTACAGAAATGTTTAGCTCGCGGCGATCCAGGTGTAAACCCCCTAGATGAAGCTTACAAACAACACGGTATCGCCTAATTCTAACGATTTAACAAGTCGTCATCAAGCAGATAGAGCGCTTCAAGGTCAAGCTTGGAACCGTGTACGCTCGAAAGATTCAAGTTTTGGTAAGAAAACAGCAGCCTTTTGCCATAGTCAACGCCATGAAGGTTAAAACCACGCTGGGTATGGGTGCTAAGGAGAAGAATATGAAGAGGTGCTCGTTTAAAGGTGGGGTTTTAAAACCTATTCGAAAATCCGTCAAACGTCTACTCAAAGATGGTAATCTGAAGAAATGCATTGATGTCAGTCTATCGGCCACTAAGAAGGCTGTTAATATTGGCGGTGGAAAGAAGAAGGTGCAAGTACCTAGAATTAATCCTATACCTTTAACTGGCCGCTTTCTCCCGTTCCTAATACCTCTATTCGCTAGTCTCTCAACTGTAGGTGCTCTCGTTGGTGGTGCGAGCGGTATAAGTACAGCTGTCAACGACGCTTCGGCGGCGAGGAAGCAATTGTAGGAGGCTCAACGTCATAACCAAACAATGCAGGAGGTGGCTCTAAGGAGTGGCAGAGTACTTTATTTACATCCTCATAAGAAGGGATGTGCTTTATACTTGAAACCATATCCAAAAACTTATAAACTTTCCTAGGAGAGCAATAACCGATTCAGATCTAAATGAGTATGCTAAAGATGTGCCATTCTTTAGAGGAGTGTTTATGCGTGATGCTTTACTCCATAAACCACATATTAATGAGTATGCTATCATGAACCTTGACGATTTTAGAGGAAGATGTACTCATTGGGTTGCTTTTAAAAGACGCGATCATGATGTCCTCTACTACGATAGCTTCGGAGATTTAGCACGACCACTTGAAATAATTAAATATTTAAGATATTGTAAAATTAGATATAATTATGATAAGAAACAAAATTATAATACAGTTATATGTGGGCATTTATGCCTAGATTTTCTATATAATAAATAGCTTGAAATATTATTTGTTTATTTATAGTCATGGCTCAAACGTTCACATTGACGGCCAATCGAACTTGATCCTAATTATCAGTATGAATTAGGATTGTTAGTATTTTACCTCTGCAATGCTATACGAAATATTCATGAGGGTAACAACAAGTTTTACTATATTACGAAAACTGGCGAGCATAAAGAGATTACGATTCCGAGTGGTGAATATGAAATTGTGGAAATTAACAAATTTCTACAGCGTAAGATTAACCCGTATAACACGATCGACTTTACATTAAGAGCAAGCAATAATACGCTAAAACGCGAAGTTAAATCTGTACATAACGTAGACTTCAGAAAGGAGGGTTCTGTAATTTGCGATAATAAAGAAAGCAAAATTTAATTGAATCAAAAATACAGTATAATGAAACGAAGTGTAACAACCAGCATTGAATCTAGAAACAAAATACATAACCCAAAATAAATGCAACCTAAAAGAATGAAACCGTAGTCGTAGGAAGAGCTCTCCTTGCAACGGCCGTCTCGGTTTTAAATCAACCGAATCATAACCTAACTTACATGTAAATAACCGATAATATCAGCCAGATGTCTAGCATTGCATAAAAAGGATTAAATCTGGAACTGATTAATGAGCAATGCACAAAAATAAAATAAAGTAAAGGAAAATTTGCAAGCAACGCACATAAAAATGATAGTGCGCTACTATTAATCACAAAACTACAAGCATAAATTAGAATTCCAGCTAAAGGCTAAAATATTCACATTCGTAAATTACTAGTACCTCCCCTATTTAAGATAACGTTTGTAAGAACGTAACAATTGAAGTTTAGATATTAATACATTGCAAATGAAAAAATACAAAGCGTAAATTCAATAATTTAATTTTTAGCAGTATTTGCGCATTATTTGAATCATCCTATATAAAGGGTTTTAATTTACAAGCCCATCAGTCTTTGGTTAGAAGGCGGATCTCCCTATGTAGTTGACCTATCTTAAATACAGGAGCAACTTCACAGTGATCAGAAGTAACTGACTACAGCTGTTTCTAATACAATTAACATTCCCTTATCTTAAGTGAGCACTTCAGTAAGTACGAATGGAGGTAAATCTTAATTAAATCTTAAGTAAACATTTTGTAATTTCAGAAACATAACCTCGCTAGATATAACCCCAGAGAAATGTCTAATTTCCATGTATGGAGAACACACCAATAAGAAATCGTGTTAGGTTTACAGCTGTAACTCGTTTAATAACGAACCACTTATAAAGTAGGTCGAAGTTGCACTTAAAACAATTGTCTATCGATCCAGAGTACCGATGTGGAGCAATTAAATATTTAAGAGACTCACCAGTCAATCGATGGTAAAAGGAGTTTTCGTGTATCTTATGTGACTTAAGTTTAATGTTCTTTTAGCGAGAACCGAGTTATCTCCCTGCCGGCTGGTGTATATCTCGCTCGATAGTCAGTCGTCACGTCGAACTGTTACTTGGATGGTGTTAAGGAGTAGTTCATATACCGGTGGGATAATCCGTTACAGCATTGATTGAACTGAAGAGTGACGAAAGGACCGCAATCTCACTCAGAGAAAGAAACCTAGAGAAACCATTTTGTTTTAGCTTTCGCGTTGCATTCTAAGTTGTTATTTTAATTTATATAGAATTAGAACACATATTTTATTAATGTAAATCAGAGGTGATCCGTATAAAAAAGAAATAAACAATTTAACTCACCTCTTGATCCAATGAAAACGGTTGTTGAGAAATCTTTAAAATCCGTCGAAACGAGCACTACAAATATGCACCATCAAATTTAAATATGGAAAAGAATGTAAAACTAGTATCCACTGTATGTAATTTCTATGAAATCATAATTTTATAGACGTTACAGAAAAATCTTGACCATCTGAAATTTCTTACAACGTCTAAGAGAAATTAAAAACAGATACTCCTATTGTTCCCAAATAGGAGTGTAAAGTGTGTTGCCTAACAAGGGGCATAAGCATATCAACAATCATCGTTTCTGAAATTACACGTTACAAAGCATTGGAATAAATCAACCGATGTTGATCATATAGATGGACCACCTCCCCTAATGTTTGAATGATCTCAATGTAATAATAAATAAATTCGTTTAACTATAATGGGGTAAATTTTTTATTTTACCTTTCATATTAACCCCTATACGCTGTAGGAATAAACAACTTCATACATTACAAATATTCTTTTATTATAATATTCATATACAGTATGTACATTAATATAATTTTAAGAACAGCGAGGATGATGACGATGATGATTAGGTAGCATCCTATAAATATAATTCATCAATTTTGTAATGAAGAATAATAATAATGACTTGTGGAGGTAATATGCGATGCTGCATACGTTATGTTTCTTATACTTAACGGTATTTCGCGTTTCGTCATCTTTAAAATCCTGTATTAAACATTCCAAGTCGCAATATAAAATAAACGGCGCAGTCTGCTCAAACTCACAGTTTTCAAAATACACATTAGAACCTGGCTTTGGCATCTCTATCCTACATTTATTAATTAACTTACAATCTAGCTCGTGAGTACTTACCTTCATTTGGTAACTAGAGTAGTGGAGGCATCTATCCCATAGATATAATTTATTATTATTCTTCGTTAACTGTGAACACAATAATCCTGATAAATTTTTGATCCAGCAGAAATGAAATTTAACGACTTCGTCATCACCTTAGTTGTTCCAAGTCTCGAAACGTCATCATCTATTCCGCTTTCAATTTCATAATTCTGCTGGATCATTAATAAATTAACATGCTGTTGTTTCTTATCTTCACATGAATAGACAGGTACTGCGTTATATTTAGCTGCATCTTTTCTAGTAAGTTCAAACACGTTTATGGATAAATTAGGATTTTGTTTTAAGAATTTAGGGATTTGGATTAATCATAGGAAACTGTATATCTTCAAAATTTGGGATTTCGGCATAATATGGATAGGATGATACACTATCAGAGTTGTTAGGAGCGGGAAACGGAGCCTATGCTAAAGCCCACCCGAAACAGGCTTAATCATTGTTTTTTTACGTTAATGACGCATTTCTTATTTTTTATTTCTAGAGGTAGAGGAATAAAGGACGATACCCTTATTAGAGTTATACTGTTCATGTTTACAGTTAACGAAATAATTCTTGATAGGGCCCAACCACTATCCTGTTCTTCAAATTGAAGCAATCGCTCCACCAAGTAAGCGACTACATTACTATTGAATAAATTTCTTAGATTTCATATTCTAGGTTAGATCTTCAAATATTAAAATCTTTAGTTGTAAAACTAAATTCCCTATACATTAAATTATCATCACCATCATTATTAAAGCTGGTTTTAGAATGCCGCACAGAATTCTAAATTAACTTTTAAAATATTGTTATATATGCTAAAAATTTCACTAATCCTTACTGTAATAACCTAAAACTATCGTGAAAAATGTCCCTAAGGTTCGATGGCCTAAATTAATTGTGATACCAGTGCTCACCCTAGATTTGAAGGCTGTAGTCAAATCCTTCCACTCGAAAGTACTCTTGCTTCCGAGGAACTCTCCTATAATTGCTTTGCGAGTATTCCGTACCGCTCCAATTTCCCTGCAACGCTCGCTAGATGTCTTTTTTCCCTAATACTCAATGATGAGTCACCAACGCATGTCTTGATAAGTTTTAAATTAGGGTTGATAATTTTGGTGAATTTATTCTCATCATGAGTGTAGGTATGTTTGAAGAATTGCTCAATCACTTCTGCGGAAGAGTTAATTTTTACAATTAAAGCCATTTCTAAAAATAAATCATTAATATATATTTAGTATACATTGTAAACATTATACCTAGCGAACGAACGAACTGCAGCAGGAAGAAATCAACCCAATAATTTATCGACGTGATTAATGCTTAAATTTCAAGTATATAGCTTACCTGGAATGGTATAATTAATTGCTACAGCAGCTGAGTACACCAATGGTGAGGACTGTTTACCATATAAGTTAAATCTAAAAAATTCATCTATTTAATTAATGTTTTAAGTAAAATGCAGCGTATGCAATACTCACCTAAATACCTCTACTTAATTATTATTTTTAAAATGTAATATTAAGACTCACCTATGAATAGAACGGTCACAATTGATAAACTACCATATGTTAGATCACTCTTATATACGTCGCGCGCCGGATGTTGCGGTTTCTAGGTATCACGCAAAAACCTGCTTGTGTCAGTTTTTATGCATTATTACATTAAATTTTTAATTTTAAAGATTGTAATTGCATAAATAAATCACATAAAACGTTATTTCTGGATTAACTTCATACAAATTTATTCTTATCAAATGCAGTAATTGCGTGTTTATTCAATTTTAGCATACAATTATATTTAGAATGCGCGCCGGATGTTTCTTCTCTATTGTGTTCACTCTCTAACACTGACTATGGCAACTTCTCGTTTCAACCAAAATGAAAAGCTCTACATTATTCGAAATGTTTTCAATATAATTTTTATGCACTAAAATATAGGTTAAAAAGACAATTACATATTGTACACTTTTATTTTTATGTATTAGAATGTGATGTAAGTTGAAAATATAATTACATATTTATATATTGCAAACTTTCAATATAATTTTTAGAAATAATTTGTTAACAAATGCAAATAGTTTTAATTGTAATGCATACCATCAAAGTCATTTTTCTAATTTATTACTTTATTAGTATTACATATTTATCAACAACGTTATTTTCTATTTATTATCAAATGCATTAATTTAAAATGTAATTAAGTATATATTTGATTAGCGTTGATAAGAAATTTTCCAAAATCCGGATGTGTCCGTGGTTTGTACAGCTGATAAATATCTATTTTTTTCTTTTGCAATAACCTTTATGTAAATTATTTTAATATCTTTCAACATTGGAATGCATAAATTCGCGTTTATAATCGTATTTTAGAAGTTAATTTAGAATCCTAGGTTGCGAAAATCAATAGTAAAATCTGTATTTTAATTGTAAAGTATAACTTCTAAACACTAACTAGTATTTAAATTGTAAAATGTAATTACATATGGTGCACATTAATAATAGTAATTATTTTTTTAGAATGCGCGCCGGATCTTGCTTCCCTAATGCTCTCCCCCCCTCTCTAACATCGATTACAGCAAGTTCTCATTCAACCAAAAATGAAAAGCTCCTCTTAAAGCTTAAATATTTATGTTTATATCACACTTCTTATATTTCCATATTTAAAACCGAGATAGCTGAGTTGTTTATATGCATATGCACATATTGTAAACTTAGCTTACTCGAGTTTGAATCCCGGTGCAAACAATTTTTTTCAAACTTTATACTGCAACCGGAAGTTCCTCTTCAACAGCGACAAAGATGTCTTCAAATTGCGACATCTCAACAACGCGACGCCGGAAACCAACAAAGAATTTACCAGAAGCCGTAGACGGCCTCTAAATAAGCAGACAGAAGCTGCGAAAGACAGCTACGCCCTCGAAGAACCT
The DNA here is from genome assembly GCA_036346205.1 of Vesta saturnalis. Taxonomy (NCBI): domain Eukaryota; kingdom Metazoa; phylum Arthropoda; class Insecta; order Coleoptera; family Lampyridae; genus Vesta; species Vesta saturnalis. Next base: position 842,875 of record JARFJB010001757.1, read on the forward strand.
ACCAGAAGCCGCAGAAGACATCCACAGAAACCATCAAATGCTACCGGAAGACGCCGAAGACTCCAGAAGCCGCTGAAGAATTCCAACATGGCTGCCACGTCTCTCATTGGCCAGCTAATGGGCCATCCCTCTCAACAAGGGCGGGGCTATCCTCGCATCCCATTGCCTTAAAGTCATTGCTCCTTCCGGTAGGAGGAGCTACGTCCTCTTCTCCCATTGGTCCTGCAACCGCAACTTCCGGTAGGCGCGGTACTCGCTCACGTCGCTGATTGTTGTGACTTCACTTCCTGAGCCAGGATTAACATAGCCTTACTACTGATGTGGGTAAAGACCCACTCCAGATATAAAAATATGTACAATCCTATCAACATCTTCACTAAAGTTTAATTATTGAAAGAAAAATCAAACTCAGAGGAATTCTAAACTACGCGACAGGTTATCTGAAGGGTTACAATCCAAACCCGTGTTAGTATCACCCAAACATACAACAACCTTACTACATGTACTGTCACAGATGCATTCACAATCATATTGTTACAATACTAACTAATTATTCCATTCATCGACAAGAACTGCGAACTGCAACTTGTTTCTAGAACGTAAGATATCTCAATTTGCCTCGCTTAGGTGTTCACTGAGGAAATTATTCATTGATGATTGGAAGTTGTTTGGTTGAATTAGTTGGTTTTCGATTGATTTTCGGTACCGTACCTGTATGATTTGAAGCTGGACAAGAAACACAAGAAACGGCATCGAATTGCAAGTTTTTTTGAATTATAACTAATACAAGAGTTACTGTATCTACTTTCTAACATACTTAAAACAAGAGGTTCGACAGGTCTTAGAACATTCACGATGAGTGTGTCCTCTCCAATCACAATTTCAACATGTACTGGACGAAATAACTTGAACTTCACTAACAGTATTAGATAAACAAGTTAAATCCCGTTCTAAAAGCCCAAACGAATTTTGTAGGAGGTCACACACACCTTACTGTACGAAATTTTAATTTCTGAACTGCTCTAAATGCTCCACTTGATACATTAATGGACGAACATTTTTCAATACCAATATGTGATGCGAGATACGTATATAAATGTCTTTGAATTTGTGAAGCAATTTCTGTTTCAAACTTAGGGGTGGGTAATCTCTTAAAAAGTCCCTAAACTGCAATAATGTGCGTTATCATTCTCTTCTACACCTTAAGTACGTTGATGGATTACTAACTCATGCTTATAATCAAAAAAACAAGAACTCTCTTTTATGAAGCTGTACTAACTGTATAAACCACTGTATAGTTATACCGGATAATAAATCTTTTTCCGTTTCTAAAATACCACGCAGTTGACCAATACATTGATGTTGAGTTAAACAAGGATTAATACCATGAGCAAGAAATTTCGAATTTTTACAATATGCCTAATATACACAAACAGTGTAGGTAAATTTACAAATAACAAGATAAATCTAAAATATAGGTAACGATAGCCAAAAATTGGCACGTTACAAATGACACTCTACACCGGAACCTAACTACTTAAACTATGTCTGAAATGGTTAAACTGTTTCTAGGTAACTCAGCATTGGTTAGCTGTTGTTCTACTACACAAACTTGTTATATTGTAATTAGGAACATTATGATTTGTACCAATGTCATTTAAACTTTAAACTTTAACTGATACATAACAGCATTTTAGTAAGAATAAAGTAACTTCTAGTTTGTTTTTAATAAATTATGCATTCGAATGGCACTGCTCATTACTGTTTAAATAGGATAGCTCCCGATTTTACGTAATCCTTACGGCTTATTTTAAAACTGATTAAAAATATGTCAAAAATATACATGGTCTGTCATTAATAAACCGCATTGACTTCGTATTACGTTTTATAGCTACCCTCTATATACTTAGTGTTTTTGAGTATTCGTTGTGGGTTATACACTTTCCCTCAATCTTCGATTATAAGCTGAAATATTATGGAACCTGCACTATATGTCAAAAATAAACACAAAATATAACAACGTACTGTATAATATATTTATTATCGTATTGTCTATTTTCATTAATCAAATCTTAATGATAAATCGAATTGCACTAAAATTACCAAATAAATACATCCAGCACTAACCATCTGAAATAAATAAGGTTTAAAGGAATACGGTAATAATACGAAACTTACTGTAAATATAAGCGGAATGTCAATTGTAAAAAACCCGGCTGCTGAAATCTTTACGTCGTAATGTAAAAGTTGAAGAGCAAACGTGTTAATCTGAAAATTATAAGTTATTAACAAATAATAAAAACTTGAAATATTACCTCTTTCCGCACATTCTCGTCATGTTGTCTAACCATTAGTCTTAATAAATCTCTTCTAAAGGAATTGGCCTAAAAGTTAACTAAGAATAATACAAATGAAGATCAACAACTAAATTGCAAGAGTATTGTAATCATGACGATTTAATAATTGTATTCTCTTCAAATGCGCTTACTTTACAACATGCACTTCTGCACAAAATCAAATCAAATTTTTTAATTTAAAATTAAAAAAAACTTTCATAATTGGAAGAGTTCCTGACCAGCGAATGTTCATAACCGTCTTAGGAAACTAACGAATATCCAGAAATCAGTACGGGACAACTTGCTCAGTAATTCAATGGTAGCTATTGTACTATTTGGAAACTTTGAAACACAATTGTTTATACAAGTACTTCTCTTCACGAAGGTACCTCAGAAATTACAATTGTGCAGGCAGGTTCAAGAAACAACTAGCACCAAGCATTACCATTAGAGTCAGACATTTTTCACCGATGATTGTAATTTTTTAAAGATACAATCACTAGTTATCATAATAATCACATTTGGTTACAATATGAGATAAATAGGGCATCAGAATCATCAATTTCCGGATTGACCCTGTTTTCCTGTCTCCAAAACTAACTGGTCACCTATACTAAACGTTTTAGAACAGTTAATCATGACTGGCTGAACGAAAACTATCCTAACAGATGGATCCGACTAAATGGACAGTATCAATGGCACGACGAGCATCTGGTTTAAATCCATTAAATTGTTTCTTTAGACGTAGGAAATTAGCGACCCCACCACCCAGAGGTTATTAAACTCTGCAATCAGCCTATCGAATGATTGCTGATATAAGCAACCCCCCTTCAGCTCATCAACAGCCACGGGTGGACGAATAGTTAGATGATGGGCACTCCTTTGCTCTGGATTTGGGAAACAGGCCCTGAAGGCGGAGAAACTGTTCACAATGGAGTAGTCAACGGCATGAGCCACGGCATGACTACCATATTAAAGATCCTAAAATGTATCCCTAGTGTGATGGACATGGCTAAGTTCAAAACAAGGTCTGCAGGAGGGGCAGTTTTTAATGTGGCAAGGAACAATCTAAAAATGCTAAAGATCGGTACATTGAATATAAAATCCATATATGAAGCTGGAAAAATCCACAACGTGCTTCAAGAAACGCAACGACTGAATGTCAACATAATAAGATTAATAAGATTAATGATTAAATACAGGGAAGATATATGTTGCGGATGCAAAGGTATACTACTCAGGAAGCAACGACCCAAAACATTGGAATCGAGTAGCAAAGAGCACAAGGAGTTTTGAATATAATGATGAAATACAGCAGGCCTTAGACATAATAAAAAGTAGAGACGTTACTCTTGTTACGCGTGACTTAAATGCGAAAATAGGGAAAGAAAAGTGGAAGATATCACAGGTTACTTTGGATTGGGAGAAAGGAATGCAAGAGGATATAGACTGGCACAATTCTGTCAAGAACAAGGCATGGTAATTACATCCACTGATTTCAAACTGTGCGAAAGAGGACTGTACACATAAAGATAACCACCAGATAATGTTAGTAACGTTATTAGAAACCAAATAAACTTTATTTTAATAAACAAACTGTACCGGAACTCCATCAAGTGTGTAAAAACATATTCTCGTGCTGACAGATCACAATCATGTGATAATACAATTCGAGATTAGATTGAAAAGTCCTATTCCCCAACAGACTAGCAAACTATTACAATTATCACATCTAAAGGAACTGATAATAAAGAAACAGTTAACTGAAAATATCAACTTGGAAATAAATAAAATACAGTTAACTAGTGATGAAGACCCAAATAAAAAACGGGAATCCATTAAAACGGCTATAACGACGCAGAGTGGACGACTGTTGAAAAATAAAGATATTGAAGCATATATCAATATAAACAAGGAGATAAGAAAAAAAATAAAAGAAGCCAAAGAAAAATGGTTCAGTGATAAATGTACAAACCTAGAATAATTAAAAAAGAAAAACAACGACTTTAATTTACACAATAAGATTAAGGAGCTAGCTGACTTAAAAACTACGAATATATGTAACATTCTATTAGACAAAGACGGTCGAATAATTCCTGACACAACGGAAAAACTCGAAAGTTGTAGGGAGTATATATAAGAGCTGTTCGAAAATCGGAGGCAAAAGCAATAGAAGTTGATGGGAATAATCAGACCGGCGCAGCTACAGCGCTGTGTGCGGCTGTTCCCCCACTCGCAATTCCCCTGGCTGCGCTTCGCTGCGCCGTTCAGTCTTGGCTCAGCTGCCGTCCGAGGTGGAGGTTCCCATTGTTGATCCCACCAATTTCTAGCTTCGTTCCGTAATGCGCTTTTTGCACGCCAAAGGGATTCCACCCGTGAATATTCATCGTCAGTTGACAGAGGTGTATGGCGACAAGCGTATGTCCGTTCAACGCCCGACCTCACGTCTCCCGTCAAATCCAGGAACTTTTGACACACTTCGGGTGGACTGTCATACCCCGCCCACCTTACAGTCGGGACCTCGCGCCTAGTGATTTTCACTTGTTCCCCAAGTTAAAGGAACACTTGAGTGGCCAACGCTTCCGGAGCGACGATGACGTCAAAGAACAGGTGAAACGCTTCCTTAACGGGTGGGAGACGGAGTTCTACGACATTGGGATACAAAAATTGGTGCACCGTCTACAAAAATGCGTAGAAAAGGATGGCCATTATATAGAGAAATAGAGAAAAGTTTCTGCTTTCCAACGATGTAAATTTCTATGAGAATAAACAATGTTGTCTATTTGTAAAATTGATGGGAACCTGATTTCTGGATCGAACCTTGTATAACAAAGGAAGAAGTAAACTGGCGAAGAACAATAGGACCACATGTCCTGATCAAATGTTAGCTGAATTAAAAAAAACTAATAACGGAAGAACAAATAGATGTATTAATGGACTTACATAACTCAATACTTAGCACGGGTATTATTCCCAAAGAATGGCTGAAATCAAAGTTTATTACTTTACCCAAAATACCAAATGCAAAGGAATACAATGAATAGCGGACAATTAGTCTAATGAGTCATACAATTAAAATCTTATTTAAGGTCTCAAAGAATATTCTACATCAAAGAATATTTAAAAAATTGAAGCAAGATCAGGTGGTAGAAAGCAATGAAAAAAGTGGCCTCACATTGAATGCTAAAAAGACAAAATTTATGACAATAACGAAATCACACCAACAACGAGAGCTTATGAATTAAAGAATAGAAAAGGTCAAGAAATATAAATATTTAGGAACAATCGTTAATGAAAAAAATGGGTGTACAAATCAAGAATTGGCCAAGCTAGAAATGTATTCAATAAAATGAGGAAGGTACTTTGTGGTAAAGATCTAGTTTGCATCTCAAGATCAGGATGCTAAAATGCTATGTGTTCCCGGTGCTGCTTTATGGGATCGAAGCTTGGACGTTGAATCAGGAGATTAGTAACCACCTGAAGCCATTTGAGACATGTTGCAGTATTTGGGCCATGTGATGAGATGGGAGAAATACACTCTGTTGCAGATAATTATTTAAGGTAGGACACAGGGAAGGCAAAAAGCAGAGGAAGAAGACGCATTTCCTGGTTAAGTAATTTAAGACAGTGGTACAGATGCAATTCTGTTAAGTTGTTCAGGGCCGCAGTATCGAAGATAAAACTAACTGTGGTGATAGCCAACCTTCTGAAAGGAGATGGCACGTAGGAGAAGAAAAAAAATTGTTTCTTTTGGGAACATTTAAATACCTTGTTTACAGATCACTAATACAAGATGTAGAAGATTTACGGCAAAAAATACTGGATTGGTACCCGGAAAGTATAAGCATGCCCTGAATATTTAAGAAGGTCGACAGTCTTTAAGGAGAACGACTACTCATATCTGCATCATTACTGAACGCGGGCATTTTGAACAATTTCTGTAGAAAGAGAGGTTTTGCTAGTTTAGTTGATGTTATTTCAGCTTATTTTTTCTTTTTACTCAGAATTATTTTAAATTTGAATTAGTTGTATACTATTTTTTATTTCATTATTTATTAAAAAAATTCCTTTCTTGAATTTGCATTTCTAACTTGTTCAACTAAAGATTAGAATAGCTTTACCTTTACCTTCACGTCAAAATTGTAAAAAGAACGTATTAAATTAGAATTATTTGGCGGTTTCAACGTATTGTAGCGAAAAACTGAAACTATTGGCGGAGAAATCCTAGGGTTTGTATACCCAACGCGGTCTCGGACATTAGGGTGCGGCCAAATACGTGCGTCTGAAATGAAACGGCCAAATGGGCGCAGCCGTATAAGCGCAACGCCAAAACGGTGCGAGGATAAGTGCAAGCCATATGGTCGCGAGTCCAGAAAACCGGAAAGTAAATAGGTACCGAACGAAACGAGAGCGAAATGTTTCTTCTTTATCAGTTGAGTTAATCGGCCTATTTCCACAGGTTTTGCTTTTATATCGCGACGTTTCTGAAGCGGATTCTACTTCCGTCATCACGCTTAGTCCTGAGAAGGACTGCTTCCGCACTTGAGTCGAATTCATACACTATGATTTTGTCCCAAGCACTTGACGACTCTCAGGTTCGAACTTGGAACTCTTCACTTGTAAGTCTGACACCTTTACCACTGAGCCAATTTATTTTTTAGAAAACACACACACACACACGTAGACATATATATATATATATATATATATATATATATATATATATATATATATATAGATTTCCACAAGTATTAATGTTTAAATAAGATACTTGGGTAAAAAACGTACAA
>JARFJB010001757.1:855000-882500 GCA_036346205.1 Vesta saturnalis
GACACAGACACAGACACACACACACAGAACAGACACACACAGACACAGACACAGACACAGACACAGACACAGACACAGACACGACACAGACACAGACACAGACACAGCACACAGACACAGACACAGACACAGACACAGCACAGACACAGACACAGACCACACAGACACAGACACAGACAACAGACACAGACACAGACACAGACACGACACGACACAGCACACACAGACACAGACACGACACACAGCACACAGACACAGACACACAGACACAGACACAGACACGAACACACGACACAGACACAGACACAGACACAGACACAGACACAGACACAGACACAGACACAGACACACAAGACACAGACACAGACACAGACACACACACAGCACAGACACAGCACGCACAGACACAGACACAGACACAGACAACACAACACAGACACAGACACAGACACACACAGACAGACACAGACACACACAGACACAGACACGACACGACACGACACAGACACAGACACAACACAGACACAGACACAGACACAGACACACACAGACACGACACAGACACAGACACAGACACAGACACAGACACAGACACAGACACAGACAGACACAGACACGACACAGACACAGACAGACACAGACACAGACAGACACAGACACAGACACAGACAACAGACACAGAACAGACACAGACACAGCACAGAACGACACGACAGACCAACAAGACACAACCGACACAGACACAGACACAGACACAGACACAGACACAGACACAGACACAGACACAGACACAGACAGACACAGACACAGACACAGACACAGACACAGACAGACAGACACAGACACAGACACAGACACAGACACAGACACAGACACAACAGACACAGACACAGACACAGACACAGACACAGACACACAGACACAGACACAGACACAGACACAGACACAGACACAGACACAGACACAGACACAGACACAGACACAGACACAGACACAGACACACAGACACAGACACAGACACGACACAGACACAGACGACAGACACAGACACAGACACGACACAGACACAGACACACAGGACACAGACACGGACAACAGACACAGACACGACACGACACAGACACGGACACAGACACGGACACAGACACGACACAGACACGACACAGGACACGACACGACACGACACACACGACACAGACACGACACGACACAGACACGACACGACACACACGACACGACACGACCACACGACACGGACACAGACACGACAGACACGACACGACAAAGACACAGACCACACGACACGGACACGACACAGACACGACACGAAACAGACACGGACACGACACGACACGGACACGACACAGACACGACACGGACACGACACGACACGACACGACACGGACACGAGACACGACACTGACAATGGCAGGACACGGGACACAGACACGAACACAGATCACAGACACAGACATGGCATGACACAGACACGACACTGACACGGACACGACACGACACGGATTTTCACATGACACGTAGTCACGACACGTACACAGACACGGACAGACAGAACATGGACAAGGACACTAGACACAGACACGGATCACAGACACGACACGACACGACACAGACACGGACACGGAACATGGACACGAGACACAGACACGGACACGACACAGAACATGGACACGACACAGTACACGACACAGACACGGATCACAGACACGGACACAGTACAGACACAGACACAGACAGGACGACACGGTTACACGGACACGACACGGACACGACACGGACACGGACGACACGGACACGGACACGGATACACGGACACGACACGGAACGACAACGGACACGGACACGACACGGACACGGACACAGGACACGGACACGGACACGGACACGGACACGACACGGACACGGACACGACACAGACACGGACACGGACACGGACACGGACACGACACAGACACGGACACGACACGACACGGACACGACACGACACGACACGGACACGGACACGGACACGGACACGGACACGGACACGGACACGGACACGGAAGACACGGACACGACACGACACGGACAACGGACACGACAACGGACAACGGCAACACGGACAACGGACAACGGACAACGAGCACGGACACGGACACGGACACGGACACGACACGACACGGACACGACACGGACACGGACACGGACACGGACACGGACACACGGACACGGACACGGACACGGACACGGACACGGACACAGACACAGACACAGACACAGACACAGACACAGACACAGACACAGACACAGACACAGACACAGACACAGACACAGACACAGACACAGACACAGACACAGACACAGACACAGACACAGACACAGACACAGACACAGACACAGACACAGACACAGACACAGACACAGACACAAACGCGCACAAACGCGCACAAACGCGCACAAACGCTCACAAACGCGCACAAACGCGCACAAACCCGCACAAACACGCACAAACACGCACAAACACGCACACACACGCACACACACGCACACACACGCACACACACGCACACACACGCACACACACGCACACACACGCACACACACGCACACACACGCGCACACACACACACACACACACACACACAAATACTCACACGACGCACACGCACACACACGCATATACACACACGTACAATACATTCACACGCGCACACGCACGTACTCACGCACGCACACACGCGCGCTCGCGCACACGCACACGCACACACACAACCGACATTTTTGAATTGAAAGTTGGTTTTTGGAAGCGGTAAGTTAAACCGAACCAGTATTTTTAAATTAAAAGTTGGGCTTTTGCAAGCTGTAACTTAAACCAAACAGGTATTTTTGAATTGAATGTTAGTTTTTTAGAGCTGTAGTTTAAATCAAACCGGTATTTTAGAATGAAAAGTTGGTTTTTGCAAGGTGTAACTTAAACCAAACAGGTATTTTTGAATTGAATGTTAGTTTTTTAGAGCTGTAGTTTAAATCAAACCGGTATTTTAGAGTGAAAAGTTGGTTTTTGCAAGCTGTAAGTTAAACCAAACCGGTATTTTTAAATAAAAAGTTGGGTTTTTGTAAGCTCTAAGTTAAATCGAAACGCTGTTTTGGATTGCAAGTTTGTTTTTGCTGTAAGTTAAACCAATCCAGTATTTTTGGATTGAAAGCTGGTTTTTGCAAGCTGTAAGTTATGTTTCGATTGATTGATCTGCTGATGTTCGACTGTTTTCCTACACCGGTGGCTTCACGTTTAGGAGGGTAATATATATATATATATATATATATATATATATATATATATATATATATATATATATATATATATATATATATATATATATATATATATATATATATATATATATATATATATATATATATATATATATATTATATATATATATATAATATATATATACGAGTTGTTAGCTCAGCTAACTTGATTGAAATTGATTTGATCCACTACTTTTAATTATGACTCATATATAGTAAGGAGCATGAACAAGGGATAAAGACCCGCCAACAGGTACAGGAGCCCTATAGCTGACAAGGTTACGAAGGCCTGAGAACACGTTCTGGAGACCTATGGCTGCCTTATGAGGTAGTATGCAGGCCACTTATTAGAATACTATTTCCAAAGGTCTCTTAATACTGCCAAAATGGTCCTAATTACGTGGTAAGTATCATAAATACGTCATCAAGGGGTTAAAATGCCATCAAAAGATTAAAAATGACGCCGAAAGGGAAGCCGACAAAAACGGGCGGGGTCATGGGGTGAAAGTGGCCGACGACGTAATCCGATTACACTAAAGTAACCCAAAAGCTTTTTTTAGGTTAGTTTCGCTGGGAAAACGGCAAAACTTGTAGAGGCAATGGTCTAAAACAATTTTTTTAGGTGGTTGGACCTTAATATGAACAGAAAATTTGCTCTACACCAATTTTGTTAGGGAAACTGTCGAACACACTGTCTGGGTGGGCATGAATTAAATGTTATACTTATTTATTGCGTTGTTCACCATTGGGCACCAATGACGCCCAAGAGGTTTGTTTATGCACTTCTTACTGGGAAGACGATCAATCGCATTCTATGGTGTAGAGAGTTGGTCACCATTTTAGATGAAATAAGCCCAAACACTTAATACACTTATTGGGTTAGAGAACGGCCACACGTCTGTTGTATGGTCAAGAACTAAATGGTATGGTTTTACGTTGTTCGTTATTATCTGGTGCCAATTTTGGTAGGGATACGGTCAAATGCATTCTCTCGATAGTCAAGAACAAACTATCGGTTTTAGACCGTTGCTCCTGATTAGAAGCCACATACACCCAAAAACTACATTTTTACATCATTATCGTTAGTGAAACGACCAATCGCATGGGCTTGAACCAAAATACTTGTATGGTGTTAGGACTTGGTTATTAATTGAATCCAAAGATGCCCGAAAACTTTACATAATTACCAATTTCGTTTGGAAAACGATCAAGCGCGTTGCCTCGATAGATAAGAGCAAGCATTATTGTTTGACGGCATTGATAACTAGTGAAGTCTACTCTATCTTAGGTAAGATGGTTTTAATTAGATTAACTGCTTTTTAGTGTTAATGTGGTAGGCAATTAAGGAAATGTAATTACTAACTATAACAATAGAAATTATGAAATATTTCACAAATTTATTTCGACATCTTAAAAAATTCTAAAGGATTTACTGAAAACGATAACTGTAAGCGTTACCGAAACGTATAGATTTGTGTAAACATAAATACAAAAACACGATTATAAACCCAAGAAAGTATCTTAAAGGTAAATAGGCTATCATATGTTGAGATGATATTGGTTAAGCTGAATATCATAGATAGAGAGGTATAAGCTCAGATTAAAAGAGACATTAAACATAAATTAATTACGGTGAATTTGAATAAACATATATGTAAAGCACAGAATGTATAAGTGCGAATTAACTTAAAACTAAGCACAAATGTGAATACAGGACATGTTGTTAGCTAATTAAACCAAATCTCATAAATATAAAAGTGTTATCACAGCTGAGCAGTAGTATTCTTCATTATAATAGTTTCCGAGCAGCTTCGGAGTAGTCAAAATATGTATTTTCATTTATAAAATACATGTATTCCGTTTGTATGGTGATATTCTAGTCTAGTACCATAATATGCTGCCATTCTAAAACAAAAAGAAATTACATTGTATCAATCAACGCAAGAAGTGTAAAGGACATGTTAAAGTTGTGAAATCTGAACAAATTTTACAAGATTCATATAAGTTTAAAAGTGAAATTAAACAAAGATTATGTTATAAACTTACTTAACAGTGTGATTAGGAAGTGTTGCAACTTAAATTAACATTCTAGATGTGATTTAAGCTTAAAAGTTGATAAACCAGGTTATGATGATTATTAACGCAGTGCTTGAGATAGAATTTATTAACGTGAACCATAAAAGTGTTTGAAACTGGTGAATTCTTATGTATGTTCGGTCAAGGAATCCAATTCTAATTGTAGTTTTCCTGTTGGAATTAGAATAAGTTAGTTATAAGTAAATTTGTGTATGAAACTTTTCATATTTGTCATAATTTAGATAGAATAAGAATTTTTAAAGGAAATATGTCATATGAGGTGCCTGTGGAAAGGACATTTTTCATAGAATTCAAAAATGATTTTTAAGATCTGTCCACGTATAAAAAAGTTATAAGTAAAAATAATAATTTGTAAATGATTAACCATTGAAAATTAAGCAGTCTTATGTTTGTATTGGCAATATTTGCCAATTTTTATATCTTATCTTGTAACTTTCCTAAGTGTGAACATATCACTCGATGTGTACATGATTGAAAATTTAACATCGTTCATGTGGTTCGTATAACCTTAAAAATTTTATATTATTAAACAAATGAAAATTAAAATTTGTAATAAAAATAGTGTTAACGTAATTATAATTCCGGGTGACGTATATCGTTGTATAAGGGAATGTAAATCGGCGTACCAATTATTTCGTTATATATATATATATATATATATATATATATATATATATATATATATATTGGTGCTGTATAGACTTTCCACCCATGGAGCAAATATTGTTGCCGCATATACACAACTTGCCGATGCTGTAGATCTTCCCCCAATGGATCAATAATATTGGAATTCGAATTACATCTGAATTGGAAATTGGACCAGCTGTAACAAAGGAACATTAACGTGAGTCTATGAATCTTATATATTTATTTGAAGGTTACTTTGGATTTTATTAAAATTTATTTTTGTGTATTTATGTAAAGGATACAAGTGAACTATATACTAGTCTGGAAATACTACAACCATTTATTGATTTTGTATTGATTGAATATTATATTTAAAAAGAAAAAAAATACTTACCCAAATTAAACTATTAGTATTGTTTGGTTATGATATTACACATACACTTATATTAAGGTCAACGAAATTCACATGCGCACAACATGTTATATATTTTCAGATGATACAAGATGTTCGGATAAAAGTAAAATTTATACAATTCCAGATTTAATTAAAATCACAATTGAGTTGATTTATTGTACAAAAGGACCTTACATAACTGGTTAATGTTTTTCTCTTTATACTGAATCATATTGAATCCTATCCCCTAAATATGCTAGTCGAGGCAAATTATTTTAATAAAATTAACAAAAATTATCATATTAAATTGATGATGGCACAACGTGCCGAAAGTAGTAAAATACGTTACGATTTACTAATACCATTAATCTCACTATTTCACTAAATTCAAATGAGGTAAAAATTAAAAATAATTATTAAAAATAAATTACGATAAAATTTATTACACAATTATAGCGTATTAAATTTATGTACAGGGTGGTTTTTTTTTCGTTAATATTATAGGGTATAGGCTAAACGGTAAGAGATACAAAAAAACTAAAATACGTGTCCCGTTCTCTTTTTTAGTGTTTAGTAAGTCCCTTACCATGTGGCTATTATGTGCTGGAGCACCGTTTTGTTGTAAATAAACATTATTTCTTGCAGCTAATGGCATGTTACCCAACTCCATTATTACACATTCTTCGAAAATTTGAATGTATCCTTGAGCATTCAAATTTTCATTAAAAATTCTGTTTTGATATAGCGCCACCCATACATGGAACCCAAACCGTCCTTGTTGTATCCTGGCGACCGTCTGATGAGGATTTATGTTTGACCAATATCGATTATTATGTCGATTAAAAATTCCTTCGCTAGATATAAAAGCCTCGTCGGTCCATATTATATTTTGAAAAAAATTGGGATTCCGATTAATCTGCTGCGAATACCAATGACAAAATGTTAAACCCCGCTCTTCATCTCCAGGATGTAAGTTATGAACCTTTCTTATTTTATATGGTTTATACTTATGCTTTCTTAACGTTTTTAAAACTTTAGATTTACTTGTGCCAATATCTTTCTCAATATTACGGCTAGATATCGTCGGATCAGCAGCAACACAAGCTAATGTATTTATTTCATCTCTTGCTCTATTTGCCTTATTGTAAATCTTACTTCTTGGTTTTCCAAATGATCCATACTCACTTAAATTGTGACATAATCTTTCAAATATTTGTTGTTCTGGCTGTCGTCGTTCCGGATAACGCTCAAAATATAAGTCTAGAGCTGCGTCTTTATTTTTATTACTCTCAATGTAACACTCAAGCATACTTAATTTTTCATAATTTTGAAAATTATTCATTTTAATCACCTTTTTTAAAAAATATAATCGGAAACGAAATAAGAATACCAATACATAATTGTTACTGAATTTTATAACATGTAAACAAACAAAAACAATTGCTTAAAACATTCAATTAATGGCCAACTAAAAAAAAATGTTTTTTTAGTATTTTAGCTATTTAGGACAATGCAAAATATTAAGTGTTATATATTGTTGCAATCTCAAGAAAAAATGCAATTTTTTGAGATTATCAGATACAGGGTGTCCCATTTAAGAAAATGCTACTTTTGATAATATCTCAAAAATCAAACATCTATATTTTTTTTAAGAACGCCACTGGATTCAACGTAAAAAGTCATAAAACTTTCGTATCCCAAGCTTTTTTTAGCTCCATAAATAACCGAGTCATAAGAGACAATAAAAACCGGCAGATTTTGAGAATCACTCTGTATCTTCGAAACCAATTTAGTTAGCGTAGATCCGATTGCGCCATTAAACTAAACACTAAAAAAGAGAACGGGACACGTACCTTAGTTTTTTTGTATCTCTTACCGTTTAGCCTATACCCTATAATATTAACGAAAAAAAACCACCCTGTACACATCTCAAAGTAATTATATTATATATTATTATATTATATATAACAAAGATTGGGGTTGTCAACTAAAAAAAGGCACCCCCTTTCGGCTCTTCAACATACGCCACTACATAAAATTAAAGTATTCAAAATACGATGAGTTTAAAATACCTTTTGACCCCTTTGAATGTTTTTTCGAGAATAACGTATTTTGCGAGACATTTCATGTATTCCAGACTTTTTGCACACTATACTATATATATATATATATATATATATATATATATATATATATATTATATATAATTATTATATATATATATATATATATATATATATATATATATATATATATATATATATATATATGTATGTATATATACATAAGAAAGTATCAGAGAAGCCTTTCGGTACGTTAGCCCCGAAACGTTCTCAAAATTACAACCCTTCAGAGGAGGGAACGTTTGTGTCTCTATGTTAAAGAATTCTTGATCGGTCACATTTCTTTGTGATTTGTTAATCTGAATTGACCATTATTTTATTAGTATTAAGTTTATGAGGGACAAATTTCTGTTTGTTTGTTGAGTGTGTAAGGACGGCCATAGAATTTTCCTATAGCAGAGGCCAACTGCTTGTTTTAAGAGGCGACTAATCAAATGGGTGCGGAAGGAGCGGTAAGGATCGGTGTCTCCCACTGCAAGCAAGACTGCAGAGGGATATACCGTGCTTTGCGTCCCAGCTAGGATTTGATGGCTTCAAGACACTTCTGGAGTGATGTGAGTGTATGGTGGCATCTTGCTTATGATAAATTTTGTTTCTTCTATTTATTGATTGAGAATTCTTGGAAGCTGCGTAATGGAAATTTAATTGTTTTTGCATTGCGTGTGTGTGTGTGTGTGTAATTAGCGTTGTCATAGTGCTAGTGAGTGGAGCTTACCCATTCTCCACCAATCACCGTTAGTGGTGGCTTCCCAGACATGTGCTTGTGGGAGTGCATTTTTGCGTGAGTTGCATGGTCGGAACGGAAGTTTAGCAATATTGATTGAAATGTTTCAAATAAATTCAGTACTATTTGAGTTGAGATTCGTTAAATTAGTAAACACTGTTCGTGTATGAATATGTATCTTGTGACAGAAATCCAAACATTTAGATACGCCAGTGGAGTAGGGGTTGAAAATAAGTTGCAAATACATTCAAGCATTTTGCATAAATATAACATAAATCGTAGATTAAAGTTCAAAATGGGATTGCAATCTAACGTTCAAAACTACTAAATCAATTTTAAGCCAAGTATAATAGATATTTATGTATTAAGGGCATAATCAGAAGATTATGGCTCGAGGGAACGTTAAAAGCCCGACGCGAAGCGGAGGGCTTTTATATTCCTGAGAGCCATAATCTACAATTATGCCCGTGGTACATACAATGTTTTATTTTATTTTGCACCATGAAACTGGAACAAAATATTAAAAAGATTCAGTATTTTCGGCAAGTTTTTAAATGCAAATGCAGTGAAATAAAGTCGACAGTAGGCTAATTTGTTGTTACTAAGGTACTGTGATATTGCTATTATATATCATGTCATGTGTTTGCTGTCAATCATGCTGCTT
Source organism: Vesta saturnalis (assembly GCA_036346205.1). Taxonomy (NCBI): domain Eukaryota; kingdom Metazoa; phylum Arthropoda; class Insecta; order Coleoptera; family Lampyridae; genus Vesta; species Vesta saturnalis. Next base: position 864,939 of record JARFJB010001757.1, read on the forward strand.
AGCATCACTGACATTTCCGTGCTATAAAGACCACATTACGCCCGCATTTGGAGGCGTATAAAGAACATTATGGTGGCAAAATAAAATAAATTAATGTTTATACTAAAAATAAATTAACATTCAATTCAGAATTTATAAAAGAAAGCGAACCGTAACTGATCAAATTGCAAATAGCTTTAGTTTCAAAAGCAACATATAGATCAATAATATTTATATCAAATTCAAAAAATGTTGTTAAGACATAAATCAAATTAAACAGCGTTTCAAGGAGCGTGTTTTGGTCAATCAGAATTGCATGTAAATTTTTCACTTCCCTTTTGTGCCAATTTGAATTTAGTAAAAATATTTTTAATGACGTCATTTTTTAGGGCGAATCCTAAAAATTTCATACAAATGAAATTAAAAATTGCATTTATGGTTGACGCGAGACGGTCACGTCTGAATGTCTTAAGTTCATATCAGCAACAAATTTTTGATTGTTTAAACGAGCGCGGCTTGACAGTTATCAGGTAAAATTTTATAGTTGCTAATAAACTTTAAATTGAAATGTTTTTGGATTAATTATTAAAAACAAGATCACTTAAATTTATTAGTGATTGTATATAAAATTTAAAAGTGCCTAAAGGTCATATAAGAAGGAAACTGACAAAAGTTAGAAATGTATAAAACACGTGTAATTTGAAATATATGATATTGAATTAAAGCTCAATAAATAGTGTGTTAAGCTAATCTTATCAAACAAGTGATAACTTATTCCTACTATAATTCGTAAAAACTTGACAAAATAAACGGCCATAGGAACATTTCACGTTTAAAGAAACAAAAGGTGTAACGTACAAATTATTAAAGCTGTGTAGAGTGTAACGCTTGGTAAATAGTAATACAGACATTAAGAAGTGTAACGTGTGTTTAAATTGAAATAGATTTAAAAATTAAAATTTAAAATAGCAACTTTAAATATATATAAAGTTGTTTACCTCTGTAAGCGGAATCAGCTGTTTGAGAATAGTGTTTGAGAATAGTGTTAACCACATTGAAAAAAAAAATTAGTTTGTCAAGAAATTAATTAAAGTTTAAGGAAATTGGAACATTATCGTATCGGAATTATTGAATGTTTGTGCATATTGCGATCCAAAGCGATATACCAAATATTGAATATTAACTCTTTTATGTAAGAGATTTATAAATGTCATTATAGCTTTGCTTCATTCTATAAATAATTTTTTTAGTTGAGTTGATCGGTCTACTTCCACAGTTGTTGCCTTTATAGCGCGACGTTTAGAAAGCCGGCTCTGCTTTCGTCAGTTCTGAGAAGTACTGTTTTCGCACTTGATTCGAATCCATACGTTATGATTCTCTCCCAAGCACTTGACTACTCTCAGATTCGAGGTTTGGTACCTTTCACTTACAAGTCTGAGCAGTAGTTTATTGTGCATGTTGCGCCGTAACCTATTGTGCAGGTGTGTTGCGCTTAAGCTCTTCGTGTATTATTGGGATCCATATGGATTTCATTTTGTACACTAGCTTGGCTTATTGAATTTTGTGTTAGTGCGATGTATGTGGCTTCCTTAAGTTTCCTGCGAGTTGTGTTCTCGTCCTTTGCAACTTTATGTATATTATCCAATTGGATGCGGTGGTCTTCCTTCCAGACATGTTCTGCGATTCTTGATCTTTCTGTTTCGCCTTTGCGGATGTTGCCTCATCAGTAAAGGTGTCAGACTTCTAAGTGAAAGGTACCAAAGTTCGAATCTGATAGTCAGGTGCTTGGGAAAAAATCATAACATATTAATTCAAATGCGAAAACAGTATTTCTCAGTAGAATTCAGGTCATGGAATTAACGCAAAATACACAAAAATGTGAATGAACATTTGAAATACAAATCACAAATAACAATTAGAGTCAAGTAAAGTGTCCAGTCATCGACTGAGCAGCAATTAATAGAAATGTAGTATTTTTCCTCCCCCTTTAAAAATTCCACGTGGGCCCATTCCCGCCACGTCCTGCACTGCACCCAGTCTGATTCTGGCTTTGAAGCAAAGAATTCTTCACCACATTGAATACATAAGTATTCCTTCTCGGAATCTGAATAGCTGGTAATTTTCCTCTTCGCTGGACTACCTTTCAAATGTTCTGAAACAAGCACGCTTCAGATTTAGTATTTTCTTGTTAATTCGAATAATAGTTGAGCAGTTTGTTACTTTTTTCCCTGTGGAACGGCTTTTTCCCTTCTTCTCTACTTCCTGTTGCTCCCTGTCGAGATCTTCTTTGAACGGAGTGTCGGTCAAGACTGCAAACTTCCGCGCTTTTCTTCCTCTCGTAGCTGCAGTTCTTGGTGGAGCCTTCGGTAGTGGTGCTTGGGGAAACACTCTTTTTTTCTTCATCCGGCTCGACATCGGCACAGGTGTTTGCGCACTGCCCCAAGATATGGCTGATACTGATGTCCATTATCTCTTTGTCCGGTAAATCTAGTGATGGATCATCGAAGAAGAGCGATAAGTGGCGCATCTATGTTAAGCGAGATATCAGATGTAGTTTCCAGCGCCGATCGATCGACGTTCTCCGCATTATGCAGCACCTTTCCGTCAGCGGCGTTGGCACCTGAATTTAGTCTATCCGTGGCAGAAATCTTGAAACACATCTGGATTCTTGGGCCAAATGCCAGTCCTGGCGAATCATGGATGCTCATCGCTTTGCCTGGATGTGACTGCTGCCATGTGGTTTGGAATCGATTGGGGTATTTCTTGAAAGGACCGTGAATTCCCACCTAGAGTGGTTGCAGCTGATGAGAGCAATGAGGCAGGAAGGAGAGCATTACCACGTGGTTTTCTTTAGCCTTCCGTATAACCTCAAAGTTTACATGGGATAAATGGTTATCCAGCTGGAGTAAAACGGGTTCTTGTTCGGTCGGTTTCACGAACTTGATGAAATAGTCCAGCAATTGGACGAACTCTTTTTCTTGCATCCATCCCGACTTATTCCCTGCTCCAAAACTATCAACTGGCCCATTTCTCACGAATATTTCAGAGAACCGCATTCTGGGGAAGACGAACATCGGTGGAGATGAAATCCCAGCCGCGTTGATTGCTACATATAGCGTGACTAGGGTTTCTCCTTCGGTAAGCGTTATGGTGCCGATTTATTTTTGTTCTCTCTCATCCAGAGTTTTGGTGGTCTTCTGAACCGTCGTAACACCAGTTTCATCCACGTTCTAAATACGGGAAGAGGTGAAATGGTGTCTAGAAGAGCAGAATGTGTCTTGAAAAAGTGGTTTACATCATGTTTGTTGAATGAGGTCGCTCTTGCGGTGTTCTCAAGGATAAGTTGCGGTTCCGCGTTATGAATAAAGATACCGGTTCTTGCCATCTTGTAAGTATGCCAGGGCAAAGGCACGTTTTTTTAAATGTTGTAAAACTTAGCACACTCGTACGCGAACTTCCCTACTGGGAAGAATACCGAAGTATATTTGCGATTATTTAATGATCTATGAACCAAGCTTCTCCTCTTGCTCTTTTGTAAATATATGGCGGTGTTTAGCGTATCCAATTAGTGTACTCCTTTCTTTATCCTTCTTCCTTTTGATATATACGTCTCCTCTGACGTGGAACCACGACTGGATTTTCGTTTATAGTTTCTCATATTTATCTGGAATGAAGCAAAAATGAGTGCTCTCTCACTCTGGGCGAAGCGAGCGGGGCAAGTTTGAACTCTCGCGCGCGCTGTTCTAACGTGCTCCGCCGAATTTGTTCAAACTTGCCCCAAAGTACATTTTTGCATACTTTAATTATTTTTTCATATTCTATTACACATAATTATATAATTTATGGGTATCGTTGGATCCGTAATGAAATGACGAATATATCAACAAGAAATAATTGAAAAATGAAACCTGGAATTAACTTTTGCTTACCCGAAAATTTTATAATTTCGTCCAACTTGAAACACCACTCGCATAACTTCACTTCACTTCACTTACAGACAACTGACCACATTCAGTGTGTAGCTTGTTGAGCGCTATTGAACTATTGTTATATGTCAAAGTTTAATCATTTATATTGACTGGAATTATAGTTACATAATGTTCGTACATTAAATGGCTAGTCTGGGTAAATAATTGTGATAATTTATCGTATATAATACAAGTGGTAGGAACCTTGTCGGTAATTTTTGTCAGTCAATGAATAGTTGTTGTGACGATTTTCTAAAGACAACAACTACGAGTGATTCTGGTACTGACAAAAACTGCCGAAAGATTTCTACCACGAGTTGGTGCAAGACTATCCAAAGAAAATGCAAGAAAATTAAAGGTTTTTTTCGAAATGCAGTAGTTTATAGTAATTGTGTTATAAATAATAATTACATTTTTAATGCAGTTTATTTTCACCTGTATTATCGCTGTAAGAACTCCTTAGTATGGAAATATTGTCAGTGTAATCAGATCCTAATTGACTCAAATTTAAAAATAGACTGTTTGGATTGGTTGTTAAATTTTGAGTTGGATTGTCATTCTAACAAATTGCAGCACAGATGACTTATTTTAATTTAATTAGTATTTCCTTGCAACCAGTGGCGTAACTGTGGGGTCGCAAAAGGACGCGTTGCGTCAGGGTCCATCGATCCTGAGGGTCAATTTTTTTGTCGTCGTATTGAATTGCAAGGAATTGCTTTCTTACAGGGCCCCTTACTTTTTTTGGGAATTACCCTTTTAGTATCTATATGCAATAAAGACAGGGGCCATATAGAAAATGTTGCATCTGGGCCCAAATTTTGCAGTTACGTCACTGCTTGCAACATAATTAAGGAAAGTAACGCTACAAGTTTTAATTTACTTTCGAGGACGTAAGTAGAAGGGAGACACCTCGCCTTTCACTTTCGTGACGTCATTTGACCTTGGGATTCCCCACGGTCGCCCACGTGTGAGACCGTATTTTCCACCGCTATGGTTTCTTTTCGGAGGCCTTTTTCAACCCCTAATTATTTTTGTTTTTCTTACTCGCCCACATGTAGGAGGTGTTTTTTCACCCCTATTTTATGGCCGCTCACGTGTGAGCTGGTATTTTATACCCCTATGGCTTCTTTTCGAGGGTCAACCCTTGATGGAATTTTCAACCCTAATCAGAGCCTTTTTGACAGACATTTTTTGTACTTGCTCACGTGAGGGGCAGATGTAGGGGCTGGTCTTGGACTTGGGGTTGGACCTGGAGCTGGTCTTGGACTTGGGAACAAGTTTCGAAGCCCTACACGTGTCTTACAAGAACCGCCTTATTAGAAATACAATGTATAAATAAATTTCTCGTATAGGTAAAAGATCATCTTAACGTACCCAATAGCACATGACCATTTTAAAACAGTAGGATCGACAATTTTAATAATAATATCTTATTAGGGTAATTATGCAATTTCCAACATTGTATGCGTGTGCGTTTGCCTAACCTCCAGGGGTACTGCTATTAATACAACCAAAAGGGCCTTAATTAGGGTTAAAGCTGTCCATAAAAAATAACCCTAAGACCAACTCCAGGTTCAAGACCTAGCCCAAGTCCAAGACCGAGCCCAAGTCCAAGACCAGTTCCAGGTCCAACCCCAAGTCCAAGACCCTACATCTGCCCCTCACGTGAGCAAGTACAAAAAATGTCTGTCTCCCTTCTACTGACGTACCATTACAAATGTAATTAAACATAAAGTCTTAATTTCTTAGGCGACATATCACATCTTACTTGTCAGACAAGAACCTAAAATTATCCAATGTTAACTATTGTCTTGCCTAAACCAGTTCTTTTTTCACAAATATACCGTACACAAAAAAAAGTTTACCGTTAAAATTTTTCCTACATTTTCACAAAACTCAATATTATTTCGTAAACCTTAGGGGTTATGTGGGGTAAACTGTAATGAATATGAGGTCGTAGAAGCCAAAAGTCAAGTCATATACAGGGTGTTTCATTTATAAACGTAACCTTGATATTTCCGAACTTTGGGATACGCTGTACACTAAGAAACTAATTTTAAAATACTAGTCCGTTCTCATCCCTCCAAAAACTAACTTCTCTTAAACGTTACAGTCGAACCATTATGTTTCGAGTCGTATATATCATAACTAACCCTGCACTACGAAACTACGGTTTTCAACGTTTCAATACTTACATTTGCTGTTTTCACAGTGTTGCTATGTGTTCACCAATATTAAAATTTTGTCGATGCAACCGATAGTACATTTTATAAATATGTGAACACAACATAAGAAAATCTACAGTTGTAATCAAATTTATGGCTGAGTAGATTATACCGATATTATTCACCGTAACGTCATACAGTTCTAAATGAGTTTTCAAAATTTTTTGAAATTTTGCAGCGCTGCACCAAGTCTTTTGTTTTAAATACTCTGAGAGTTTTTTAAATCTATAAGACAAAAGTTGCAACCAAGACACGAATGATAATGAAAATGATTTGTTATACATCATAACTACACAGTACAGTATGTGCGCTGAAACATAGATTGCATTACGAAGTTTAAAGAAAAATACCAATACTATCGTTTGGCCAAACATAATTACGTAAATCCAAACCCAAAAAACATTAATCGATCTTAAATGTTGAGTGTCTACAACGATTCCCAAACTATTGATGACACGATCAATTTCAATAATTTTCTTTACATATGATATTAGGTTAACCGTGATTCCTTCGTTTGTTACCACAATAGAAATTAACAGAATTAAAGTAAATAAACTCTCAATAAAGCCAGGAAAGTTGGTGATTTAGAAATGTATCTTTTATAAGTGACACATTTAAAGAGATGATTATAATGAACAGCAAGACTGAAACAGAGTAGAAGGAAATCTTGTAGACCATATAATATTTCACTTCATAAAGGTTTACAGATTCTAGTTTAATTTTCAAAATAAAACCTGATAGCCCCATTAAATATTTCACATAGTAAACAGGGTACATTGAAGCAAAAAAAGTTATTTTCATCTTTCGAGAAAATTGCTGTTTCTTTAGGCATTTTCAAACACTGTATTCTTTCTAACATTAGTATATAAGTATAGGGTAGAATCAATAATTGTAATTTCGTTAAAAGTATCAAAAGTGTAAGTTACGTAAACAATTAGTAATGACCTTAATTATATAGATGTACTTAATTATAACACAAACCAAAAGTTTTTAGCCAAAAAGTGTAGTTATACAGGGTCCTTCATTTCAGCTCCCGTCTTTTGTAGCTTAGTTGTTATTTAACTTAAAGTTTTAATATTTTGCACACTTTATCTGTGACCTCGGGAGCATTTTAGAAAAAGTGATTGATTATAGAGGGTGGTCCAAAAAAGTGTGACGTCATAATGGCATATTTTTTTTAATGATATACCTTATACTTTTTGCAGATTTAATTGACTTCCATGATTGTCTGCATAACCCTAAAATTGTATAGAAATGGGTTGGATAACATTGACAAAGAAAACAAACGTTAAAAAAAATCAGCTTTACACCACTGGTTTTAAAAATGGTTAAAAATACAAATAGTGGCTCCTTTTCAGATGAAGGCTATTTTGACAAGTATTGCATGACATTTGTAGCAATTTTAATTTAAATAACTTTATTTTTATTTATTTTTATTTTTCAACACTTAAGAACAAACTAAAATTAACTAAACACATAATTAAAAACACTTATTTTGGGTTTCTTAACTAATAAAAAAATTACTAAAATTATTTTTTTTTTATAACTTATGTTCAATGTGTCTTCCGTTTTCTTCTAAACACAAACGAAGACGTGTACTGAAAGACCTTGCCACTCTTCTTAATACAACGGGTGTAATTTTTCGAAATGCATTTTGTATTCTTTGTTGCATGTCTTGAGGTGTGGTTGGAGATTCATGGTAAACGGTTTCCTTAACGTAGCCCCACAAAAAAAGTCTAACTTAGTTAAGTCCCGTGGCCGTGGCGGCCAATTGCATTGCCCTCCTCTTCCAATACAGTGATTTGTAAAGGTTCTATCCAGATGGTTCGTGACTTGCAGTGAGTAGTGTGCTGGAGCTCCATCGTATTGCAGCCTTATTGCATTTTTTATTTTTATCTTCAATGAGTCCCCCGCACACATTAATAGACCATCTATTATGCCGATTAACAAATCCGTTTTTATGGATGGAGAACAAAACCTTATCGAAGTCAAAACTGAACCTTATTTTATCCAGTGTCCAATTACAGAATTCCATACGTTTATCAAAATCTTGGAAAAGTTCTTGGTGAAACTAAACGTGATACGCATGGAACCGATTGTCTTTTGAAACACGTTGAACAGTACTTCCACTAACATCTACTGCATCAGCCACTACCTTCTGACTAATGGACGAGTTTTCCGTAACCTGCAGTAGCACATCCAATTTCTTTTCTTCTGTTCGAACCCGTTTATTTCGAACTGGTTTGAGGTATTCTACTTTTCTCGTTTGCGTGAATCTCTCCAATAAATTCTGGCGTCGTTCTGGATAAAGCTCTGCATAAAGCCGACTGGCCAAAAAAACAGTTCTTTTGGGACTCTCCCTATATGAAAATCATATCCACAAGCTCTTCCCTGCTGTAATTCATCATAAAAGGCACAATTAGAAGCAAACCACTTTAAACGGGATCTTGCAATAGTAACAAATGTCATGCAATACTTGTCAAAATTACATTCATGACATTAGATTGATTTAACAACCACCCAATTTTTTTTTATTAAAATTGCTAATGAAATAGTTGATAAAATGAGTTTTTGGAGTATATCTTTTAAAGCGTTAGAAATTTTGATAGGGACATATTTTAAAAAAAGTTTTGTTTCTTAATTCCGCATCAAATACCATCAAATTATGCAGGGTATTATGTTTAAAATAAGAAAGAAAAAGATCTTTAAATTCTCAAAGGTTTGACAGTAAATTTTGAACACCCTGTATAATTTTTATTCCCTAAATTTGCTCAGTTTTATTGTTAAACCTTAGTTAATGTGTTTCTGGATTATTATCTGAAAACGAGCTACTATTTGTATTTTTAACCATTTTAAAACCCGTGGTGTAAAGCTGATTTTTTTAACATTTTATTTTTTTGTCTATATTATCCAAGCAATTTCTATAGAATTTTAGGGTTATGTAGACAATCATGGAAATCAATTAAATCTACAAAAAAATATAAGGTATGCCATTTAAAAAAATATGCCATTATGCCGTCACACTGTTTGGACCACCCTGTATAATCAATCACATTTTTCTAAAATGCTCCCTAGGTCACAGATAAAGTGTGCAAAATATTAAAACTTTAAGTTAAATAATAACTAAGTTACAAAAGACGGGAGCTGAAATGAAGGACCCTGTATAGAGTGTTTCGCAAAAATGCTATACGGGCAACCATACCACGTGAACAAGAAAAAGGGTCATGACCTATAAAAATAATCACTTGCGAAAGAGGCTCTATCAGCATGGTTTCAATAAAGCTGAAATTTTGTCGCGTGATAGTACACATCTAGAAGAGCCGGAAAAAATGTTTCCACTCCATCGCTGCTTGCTTTCTGCGCCATTGTGAATTAAATACGTCGGAATGGGATACCTGTTAAATCTATATATCTCATATGGTACTTAACTCATATACATTTTTTTTAAATTTAAAATGGAGAAGAAATCACTCTCTTGACATTTCTTGTATTTAAACTTTTGTTCTGCGTTGCTTCAGAATTTAGCAAAAATAGAAATGTGTTTGGATGCAACCGCGCACAAAATGTCGTTTAACACTACACTCAGCGGCAGCAAAATGCAAATTTGCATTCGTTACCCTAGACAACGGATGCAAAATAGATTTTTGTCCGTTGACATGGCCATCGAACCTTTCTGTCCGCTCAATTACTTGCAGCAGTGTGATAGACGGTACTTTGCGTGATTATCGAACATACAAATAAATGTAGGTACATAACCTCAACCTTGCTTATTCATTGACCAACTTATTAAACTCATTTTTTTAATTTGAAATAAAGAGGAAACTACTCTCTTGACTTTTTTGTATGTAAACTTTGGTTTAGTGTGCTTGATAATTTAGCAAAAACAGAAATGCTTTTTGTGTGCATGTTACGGTACAAACGGGCAGTAGAATGGGATAACAGGTAAAATTGGGGTTGTCTCGACTGCTTAGTGGTCGAAGTGGGTTCAGTGTTTTTTTTTTGCACACCCTAGGATAGCTTGCCCCAAATAAGTCAAAATAAGGGTTGTAATAGAACCGGAAAGGGGGCCAGTGTACTTAGAATGACACAATCGGGGTTGAAATGCATAATAACGTCGGTTTACAGCTCGCTTAAATACTCAAGTAACTCGCTTGCCTGAACGTAATCACCGGTGGTCCTGGGACACGCAGACCATTGCTATACCGGAAAAGCTGCAAATAAAATCACACGCTTATGTTAAATAATTGCGTGCCACAAATTCAGTCACTACTCTGATCAAAATAATAATTCTGTTGTAACGTTACTTTACTTACTAACACTGATTTTCAAAGAAATCATACGTCCAAGAAAAGACATGACTTTACTTTAATTTACAACCAATTGAAATCATAGAATCAATCCACTATAAAATATGCTCACATTCATAGAAACTGACGCATTAACACATCCTTCCTTAAATGTTGCGTTATAATTAAATCATCAAACACTCGAACGCAATTACTTTACTTAAAATAAACACAAAAAATATTGACGTTAATTCACTGATCTCCTTTTCATACAAAAACAAACACTTAAAATGCGCGTAAATACTGTGCTGTACAAGAAATGGGGTTCACAGCTGGAAAAAGAAACACGCAAGTTCGTTAACCTAAAGGTATGTATTATGAGATTACTACCTTCGAGATAACCACACGTTTCTTCCGATGAAGCGATTATTACTCCAAAGAACAAGGAAAGCACTAGAAAATAACGCCTTCTTCTTGGGATCTCGACAGTCTCTTGGACCAACTGCAATTAACGATAAATCAATTTCGTGTTGGTTGAACGACACATTAAAACCCCTTCAAAGGGTTGTTTGGGATACTGCCCCTATTAACGGAAGTTCTTTCAACACGGATTTGGGGTAACGCCGTTACGCGATAGTTCACTGGCTACTGTAACGGTAACTTGTTAACGCCTCAACGTCTACATTAAGTCCCTTCGCGAAAAATTTATTCACCGCCACATTGCACGCTTATATCCCTACTTCTTAATTAGCCAATCTAAAAAGACTACTTAAACTTTTGTAAAACGCGTCAAAACGAATCAAACTCGAGAACCGTCGTAAAAATTGAAACACCAAAAAAAAACACTTCGTAACCAGCGGGTGTTATAAATCTAACCGTTATCCTGTAAATTAAAAAAACGCTGGACCTTAACGCCTCGCTAAACCCTTTGTTTAAGATCAAAAATTTTTATCGGAACATTCTGCCAATTTGTCGCCTAAAACGTCTTAAAAACTGCGCTGTATGCTACTCTACACTATATTTAAATACAAAGTAACAATCTTATTGTGATCTGTAATTTTCCATTTACGCATTTACGTAAACGACTATATTTAACGATATCTATGAAATTACACATAACTCTTATTCACAAAGAAACTAATTAATTCCCAACCAAATAGTAAAAAGGATTTCAGTAACTATCGATACCAATAAAGTAAATCACATTTTAATTTTAAATTTCCATCTAAACTTGATAAACAAACCAAAAACTTTATTTCGTTTAAAAAAAGGATTCTAAATGCGTTCACCATTTGTAAAAATTTCGAATGCTTCCAAAATACGTAAAAATTAAATAAAACGTTACAATCGAAAAGCGTCCTAAAAATTTATGCGTTATTAAGTTCAATGGGAACAATGGAGCTTATACTACGCTTCAGATGTACGGTACTAATGAGTATTTTATAATTTCGAAAATAACAGCAAATATTTGATAAAATCACGACCACGTGACGTGTAACACTAATGAGTATTTTATAATTTCGAAAATAACAGCAAATATTTGATAAAATCACGACCACGTGACATGTAACAGCCTGCAAAATGCTATTTTGCACTCCACGCAGCAGCCACAGAATGCAATTTTGTATCCGTTACCACGCACAACGGACGCATGTCCATTACTATGGGCATCGGACACACAATACCTTTTTCTCCGCTCAATTACTTTTAGCACTGTGCTATATAGTACTTTGTGTAGGTACATAACCTCAATCTTGCTTATCATTAATCAATTTATTAAACTCAAGCCGTTAATAGTAAAGCAAAACGATGAATACCATGAAATATAATTTAACATTTTCTAATTGTAGATATTAGTTATTAGGAGGATAAACATTTACAACAATTTTACAATTTTCGTTATTTTTAACATTGAGGCCTGGAAGCAATGAAGATGTGGAGGCTTTTGCATAAACAAAGTTTTAAGTGTACTAGCGCAACTATGAGAAACACATAATAATAGTTGTCAAGCAAATGTACCTCATCACTGGCGTTTAGTAAAAATTAGTTCATTTCTTTGCGACATAATACCATAGATTGCTGGCTTTGTATCCCACCGATTTGCTGAAGCACTACGGCACGCGCCTTTGTTGTTTTCTTTATCGGATGGTATAAATTTGCTATCGCTCATTTTGGTAACGTAATACGGGATATTCTGAGTAGTATACAGGGTGCTTATAAATAAGTGAGAACGATTTTAGGGGGTGCTTGCCGAAGTTATTTTGTGAAATAAGTTCCTACAAACGTAGGTCGAATATGCTTCGTTTCTGAGATATACAATGTTTAAGTTTGTTATAGCCTAAATACTCACTAGAGCATTCAATCCGTAAAGGCCATTTGTGTCACAACATAGCTCAGTTGTGTGGGCGGGGTTCTTACTTAATCCTATAAAAGGGCACTCGTCATAACTCCAAAAACGTCAAAATTGGGTACAAATTGTCAAAAGGGCGCCATCTGTTATATACATTTATAGCGGGAAAACGTCATGAGCAGACCTTAGATTAGCCTAGCAGGAAACCAAAACGTTCACTAAAAAATAAACTACTCTACTATTAAAAATTCTACTCCAAAAATCTTGACGCCAAGTTTACCTCAATTCCAATGAAATTCTAAGCTTTATGTAAAGCCCGCACAATTGCGAGAATAAAACTCAACACTCCCTAAAATCTCGCCAAACCTCAACGCAAAAATCATTATCTCAAATAACCAAAAATAAATGAAAATACGATTCTTCAATGGAAAATGAAAAATACGTCACAACAACAAAACTAAACGCGATTGAAAATGTATAAAATCCTAAAATATCGGGGTGTAATACCTAAATTCGAGAAACATTCAGCTCATTTTCAAACAAATAACAAATGGTTTACATTTTGGCAAATTAGGCCAATGAATGATGTCTACAATCGGTAGGTTGATTCCTATAAAAAGTTACTCCAAAAATATTTGCGACTTCTCGCAAAACCCTCGTATGCAAAATGAAACAACTGTTCGGTCATCGATCATAATTACGTTACTTTATAATCTAAAACTTCCTTTAAACTGTCCAAAATCAGAAAACAAACGCTCAATTGGAGAAAGTTTTATTAATCATTACGTTAAAGCTTACGGAGACTTCAAAAGATTACTTAAAAAAACTTGTATACCGTCAATAAAATTTGCTCACATACTAAATAAACGAACAATTGAGGTTATCGCTGTAAAATTATTTATCTCGGTACTTCTCATGAAATAATTCAATTACTACAAATCTTCAAAAATATCTAACCTTTCAATTTATTACTTGACGTCGGCACAATTGTAGTCTCAGACGATTAAGTCACAATAAATTCCAATCTCTTAATAAAACAGTTATAAACAGTAACAATTATCATTTACATATTAAATTTTAGTACAGTTACATTAAAAAACACATTAAATTTCGTAATTCAAAACAAGAAACCAAACAAAAATAATGATCGAATTCAATTCGGTCAGCGCTTGCAAGGCCATATTAGCAATAACTCCTTTTAATCAATATAACGGAAACAATAAAAATATCGGTAACAATAAATTTTTAATGTAATTGCGTGAAATAAACTTTCAATGCACAACATTACACAGATAAAAAACTCAAGATATTAACAAATAAATCGGGTTAATGAATACGCTGGTTTCTAGATTGCCTCAAGGGCGTTTCTACAATAATTTACATGAAAGCAAGCGAATCCATACTCCACCCACATAAACACAAGAAAAAACACACTTTATTGTCGTACCACGATTCCACCAGGTACTGACTTCAATAGCTGAATTTCTACGGTAACGCTCTCCAAATAATATTTCACCACGACAACTTCCTATTCATATTTACACGTACCAAATATACGACAGTTACCTTAACCAAAAGCGCACAAATGACTAATTTTTATCTGATTTATCGTTAAATCACAAATATTTAACCATACTTGCAAGCATTTATTTATTATTATTTATTTACAAAACGTTCCTTAACGTTAATTAATCTACTCTACACTTAATTAAAGCGGCACTATTTACAGCAAGTTTTTCTTTCATTTGTTTGAACTGCGCGATATGCGTGAAACTACCTCTTGAACAGCAACTCGTTAAATTAATCCGCACAAACAATATGCTTAACGGTAGGTCCACAGAACAGAGGCTAAGCACTTAAGAAAACACGAAAACCCCTTCTATGCCCGAAAGTTGTCATTATAGACAAACGATACACAACAAAATGTGGTGAACCTATATATTATCTCATTTATGGAAACAGAGATTGATTACTCCACGGTAATTCGATACACCCCCGGTATGCATAACTTGTTCCAACCTTCTTACACTACCCCTCTCGCGTATATTGCGACAATCGTAAACAAACAAAAGACGTGAATCTAGCTCTACACCGTAGACTTGACTTGACCAAATTACATACATCTTAATTAGCCTACCATAAAAAAGATTCGCTTGAAGTTTAAGCGCGGTAAAGACGACACTCAAATACGAAAATAATCGAGAAAAATAAATTACATCATGCTGCAAACTGCAACGTCAGCTTTCCTGCAACCGACACAAAATGATATCACTTAATTATTTTTCTTTAATACTTATTGTAGCTCAAATAAATCCTTTCCATTCTACAACGACAAAACTTGTACATCAATAAGATTTGTAGGTGATAAAGCTAATTGTTACAAAATGTACTAGCTATTGTAAGTACCCAGAAGAGTACATCCATATAGATTTGGATGAAAATGGTAGAATTTGTTTCGAGAAGGGGTACAGGAGGTGGTATCAAAAGTGGTGAGACAAATCTGAATGGAAGTACTGTAGC
The DNA here is from genome assembly GCA_036346205.1 of Vesta saturnalis. Lineage (NCBI taxonomy): Eukaryota > Metazoa > Arthropoda > Insecta > Coleoptera > Lampyridae > Vesta > Vesta saturnalis. The sequence continues at coordinate 880,267 of JARFJB010001757.1, forward strand.
ATCGATGTCTGTTTGAAGCAGAACGCTCACGCTGTGTACGAAAACAGAATTTTCATTAATTTTATTTCTGAAATTGAACTCGGGTAGCAAAATATTTTTAATCCTTATGAATATTGTGCCTTGGAGTTACGTACCCCAAAATTAATTGGTTACCTTTAATTAAATAAAATAAGGGAATACTCTTGGAGGCAGAAATAGAAAGAATATACTCAGTGCTTTTCAGAAATTATTATAAAAATGAATTACCTAACGTCCGTGTATATGAGTTAACCAATTATTTGCCCAATTTGTCCCCGTGATAAAGGAAAAACATAATCTAAATAGAAAATACCTAATAAAACTGATCAGTAGCGTATCGCACAACTTCAGCTGTTGCGAAATTTTTACGTGTAATTTAAAAAAATTGAGAACGAAATAATGACTCTAGAGTGAATTAGTGTAAACAGAGTTACCGTAGAATGGGGTTACTTTGCCCGATTTTCGAGGTTTTTTTTTAATAGCTTCTCTTTGTTTTTAACTATGAGATTTGAGATTAAACTATGTGTAATGTTAGCCTTTTTGGTATCGAAAGCCATAATTTGAATCCGGTTGGTTGGCTTGTTCCTTTTTTTTTTGAAACGCAAAAGATTTTGCAAAGTTACTATCGAAATGGGGTAATTTTGCCACGGCCCATAACTTATACAGGAAAACAAATATAGCCAAACTAATAGCAAATTTGGATTCCTTGAAAAATTTCATTTAAAGTGGACATAAATTTCTCTGAAATCTGTCAAGAAATAAGCAAATATATTGTGAATTAACAAAAATATATAAAAACTTAAAAAAAACAAAAAGGAACATTATTTAAAGAAAAACAAAAACGTTTTTTACAAACTCCTTATGAAAAAGTGTATTCTGACACATCATGAAATTCATGAATTTCCCTTGAACTTGAACACGAACTTGGCGGTGACAAAATTTTTACAACTTCACTTTTAACAACGTGTGCTACGTCATCAACTGAGGGAAAACAAAATCTTTTACCAGATCTTCTCAGAAATTTTACTTTATAATGATCACCCCTCCATAGAGATAATCTGTATAATGAAATAAACCTTTCTCGTTGTAGCTTCAATCTGTACAACTACAACCTTCCTTCTTTGACTACTGTCGTTTCAGTCTTTTGGGTTTCTTCTTCATCTGCTAGCTCTTGGATACCATTTTCGACATATGCCTCCTCGTCTCTGAAATTCCTTCTTTTTCCATTGTATCTGTGTCTTCCTCTGCTAAACTTTGGTTTGGTAAAACGTCTTCTACGCTAACGGATCTTCCGGGTTCAACGCAGGCCATCTTTTTCCTTATTTTTTCGCTGGGAGCATCTGAACTGCGAGTTTCTTTAAGATAATTTACAACTGCGCCTCCTACTTGGTTACTGACATTTTCGTCAACATTTTAATAACTTCACTTCTGTTAATTGGATAAATTCCAGCCTTTCGGAATCCGTTTTTTTTATTATATTTCTGATTTTGTAATTAGTCAAAATCTGCCTCCATGCCATTTTTAAAGGTCTAAATAAGCTTATATCTAAGGGTTGTGTCAAATTCGTTGTTTGACGGCAAAAACACAAATTTAATATTTAACCTCTGACACTCTGTTAAAATTTAACATGGGATAACAAGTTGTCCCCGATTATTATTTTATCGCCCTTAAGAGGCTTGGCCCATGGAATAACAATTCGTTTAAACCAATCTAGAACGCATACGCTGTCGAACTATCTGGACTTGCTTCGATTAAACCTTGTTTGTGGTGGTCCCCCAATACACCACTGGGCATATATTTCGTTTGCTTTATACACCACATAAGGTGGGAAACCTGCCCCGATGATGTTACGGCAAACATGACTGATATCGCGGTTTTTATCGAATTCAAAGCTCTTTCTGGATATTTAGAACCCCTACAAGAGAGAACTTTTGAGAGTGTAAGTTAGTTTCGTCAAAATTCAAACTTCCATCGGGTGTTACATTTTCTAGGCTAACTTCCAGATTATTGAAATAATAATTAAATTCTTGCTCTACTTTATTTTTTGACACTGCTTTTGTGTTAAACAGTTTTTGTATCGTTTTAAAAATGCTAATAACCATTCTTTTTCTGGCAAATTATTTGAAAATGTTGCTATCGTCAAACGATTAGAATTCAAATAGCTTCTCACTACCATGCGTAGGTCAAACAGTGTAAGAGGTCTTCCAAATTCCGAA